>JAKCPI010004151.1:0-70791 GCA_023213315.1 Euborellia annulipes
AAAATTTATAAGTACGGGGAAAAATATTTATATTTTATTACCGCTAACAACCATTTCTATTATATTCCCTATGAAAACTCACAAGAGTAAAAGTGGTCTTCAGAAGATTTCAATTGCACAATGAGAATATATACATTTTAAAGAGAATCTAAAAATTAATTGATTTTTTGAATTTAAAAAAAAAATCGTTGCAGGGCAAATTTTGAGAAAATCGAAAAACTGAAAAAGTACATTAATAAAATACTAGTACTCTTTGGCGAATTTTGAGTTAAAAGCTTGTGTACTTAAATCCCAGGGAATTGTTTAACTTAAAATAAAATTTCAACCTCGTAATTAATTCATTGATGCCCAAATTGAACACACATTTATATTTTGTTACCATAGAAACCATTTTACCTATTTTCCTCTGCAAAAGTAAAAATAATTTAAAATATTTTGAAAACAAAATAAAAATATAAATTTTAAAAAACATCAAAAACAAACTAAATTTATGAAAATTTTAATCAGAAATTTTTAGAGTGAATTTTCCGAAAATTGAAAAAGAAAATGAAAAAGTGCATTAGTAAAAAATACTAGTAGTCTCTGGCCGATTTTGTTCAAAAACTGTCAGTGTCACGTTCAAAGAGTGTGCCTAAATTAAACCTAAAATTTCAACCTCCTAGCTCTTTTCGTTTTTGAGATATTTTGTTCACAGACAGACCATTTTGCGAAAACCACTCTTTTTAGATTCAGGGGCCTCAAAACGTGTATATCCATCAAAATCTCGACAATTGAGGGTTGTGTATATTTTAAAGATGGTTCGGAAGTACATCAATGTTTCTTATAAGCTCGATCATTGATGTCTGGAAATTATTGTAGGAGAAACATCGATCGATGTATTTAGAAGTAAGGATTTATCCTATCTATTTCAAAAATAAAATTTTTTATCTCTCTACTAAATCAATAACTAAATGTTTTAGCGGTATTGGATTGATTAAATAATAAATCATCGTTTTCCAGGACTCCCCCCCCCCCAGAGGAACTCAAAATATTTATTTTCTCGTTGACTCTCTCCCAGGAATAGGTAAAAGTTCCCCACTGTTAAATTATTCTCACTGATCCAGAGAAAATGCATAGTAGATGCTTTTAGTTGGCCCGCAAAATATTTATTTTTCTCCCGGTTGCAACCGATTCGCTCCCCTGTCTAGACACCAGCCCGTAAATAAGAAGAAACGAGCCAGCTGGAGGGGTCCAGGGGGCGAAGCTCGCCGAAGGCGGGCGGTGCGGCTAGTTTTAAATGAATAATTTTTGATGGCACGTGACCATTATGAATGAATCCAGAGACATCATTATAGGAAAGTCTCATCTTCCTTTTTTTTCTTCATTCATTTCTTGGAGCAAATATTATTAATAGATCTAGCCAGCCAGCCAGCCAGTCAGCCAATCAGCAAATAAACAAATAGATGCTCTCCGCTAATAGCAAACACACATAGATGGTGGTTGACATAAACAAATGGCATCCCAGGCAGCCATTTATTATTACATAGCTATTATATATGGCACTAGGCAAGTGAGAGAGGGAATGCGTCACACTGGGAGCTTTCCTCGTTGATCTTCATCATATGACTGACTGACTCTTGGGGTAAAAAAACAAAAATGAAATCTAGAATTTTATTCATTTGTTTTTACTATTTTTTCTGCATCTGAGGCCATCTCGAGACTCGACAGGTTTTATTTGTTCAAAGTAAAAAATAAGAAACGAGATCTTTCTTCTCTTCGAAAAAGAATATTTTTAAATCGGTCAACAGATGTCATCTCGAATGTCTATTCTCAAGAGTGCCTGTATAGCAGAGTGATGCCATTGGTGGTCGGCCGCCATATTTCTTCCAATATTATATTTTTTATTTTTATTCACTTACATACAATGTAATGTTCTGTGCTTGTCACCCCAGATTTTTTGTGTCGACATATATTAATTAGTTTCTGGCAGTAGATTAACATTCAATTCCTTTCTGGATTCACTATCAAATATAAAGGTTAGTAGCAGTCCCCAGTGGCGCCAATTCAACTCTTTCTTCATTTCTTTCTGACTTAACCGAAAATTTACTTACAAATAGGTATCTCAAATTTTCGCAAAAAATATTTAATTTTTTACAATTTATGTACAAGTAGATAGATGGACTCACCGAGGAATTTTGGACAGAAAAAGGACTAAGGCAAGGATGTCCTCTGAGCCCGATATTGTTCAACATATTCATAGAAGACATTGACCAAATATGGGATAAAAAGAATAATAATCATCAATAATGAAAAAAGTCTATTGCCTTAAATACGCAGACGACATTGTGATAATGGCGAACTACCCAGAAGAACTTCAATTAATGTTACGCGGTCTACACAAATACACAGTAAGAAATCGACTGAAGATCAACGCGGAGAAAATTAAAGTTGTGACGTTCAGAAGGAAAGGCCGAAGAACACCTGAATGGAAGATAGAAAATCAAATTATAGAAGAAGTTAAAGAAGTTAAATACCTGGGTTACACGTTCACGCAGCACAATTCTTACCAACAACACATAAAGAAAATAACAACAAAGGCAATAAAAACAGCAAACATGGTTTGGAGTATTTTTAAAAGAACGAGATGCACCAACTGGAAGAAGATAGACCAAATGTTCACGGCCTTGGTCCAGTCAATAACATCGTATGTCTGGGGAATGAGAGAATGGGATGAAGTGGAAAAGACCCAAGCAAGATATTGCAAGATGATGCTGGGGTTAAGAAGAAACACGCCGAGCTACCTATGGAAGGGAGAAACAGGAAGATTCAAGATGAAGAACGTGACTTTAAAAAAGACCTTAAAATATATAATAGACATAAGACAGATGGTTGACGAAAGACTACCTAAAATATGCTTTGACTAGAGTGAAAGGACATGGTAGACCAAAATTAGATGAGGGAACCTATTAAAGGACATGACTTTTGGGGAAAACATACATTGTAGGGGATGTGGGGAAATAAGGGAGACATTGGAACACTTATGGACATGTAAAGAGACAGACGAACAACTGGACACAGTCACCAGGACATGGAAAAGAAATTCAGACAATAAAAATAGACTATGGACAATCATAAAAGGTAAATAAAGACAAAAACTTAATAAATTGGACAAGACAAATACTACAAATGAAAAGCCAACCCGGCGGAAAATTAAGAAAATTTTGTAACCCTAAAACCTCAAAAAGAGGTAAAAGAAAAATCTATATATATAATTGCGGAGTGTCCGTCTGTCTGCCCGTCCGTCCGTCCGTCCGTCCGTCTGTCCGTCTGTCACGCTCTGTTTGACCAACTTCCCGTTGGAATTTTGAAACGAAATTTTGCAGTCTTATAGGAGGAGGTTATGGAGAGTCCCGGAAAAATACTCGGGTCCCGAAATTCCTATAACTTTTTGAGTTATTAATTCCTAAAGTTACAATTTCTCCCATAGGAAATGTACAGAGGAATATTTTTGTATTCTTTTCATTTGTGTATTCCATGAATGTAAACAAATCCTCAAGCAGGCACTGGATTGGGATAAGTAGTAATAATAATTTTCTGCCCCCGAGTTCGGACCCAGGCAGTCCGATGATTTTATTTAAGTCATTTGGATACCAGATGGCTTAAATAGAAATGCCTGAACCCACAATTTATATATTAATCACAACGGTTATCGTCTAAAAGTCTTAAATGGCCAGAGTTGCCGAAAAGACTGAGTGAATGTGTGTGTGAGTGTGAGTGTGAATGAGAAAAAAGTGAGAATGTTTAAAAAAAAATAATAATAATAATAATTTTCTTTTCATAATTAAGAAAGGCGAGAGTCCGCCGCAGGCGGGCCCGAGCCAGCTGGAGGGGGTCCAGGGGGGCGTAGCCCCCGCCTCACGACGCCACGCAGTTTTTTATAATTAAGAAAGGCGAGGGTCCGCCGCAGGCGGGCCGGAGCCAGCTGGTGGGGTCCAGGGGGGCGTAGCCCCCTGGCTAGACGAAGCCCGCCGAAGGCGGCGGCGCGGCTAGTGGAATCAATAAACTAAACTAAACTACAAGTAGATATAATTTATTTTGAATAATATCAAATTTAAAATGGAGTCCTTGAGGGGGGAGGGGGGGGGCAAATGCCAGTTCCCACTTTAGGCTCTTTGTGATAGATATCAAACCATAGACGGGAGATTATCTCCCTCTTTGGCGTATTTTTTACGGTAACCGAGTTGTTTTGCGACTCTAGAGTCCTAATCTGATTAGCCATGAGCCTCCTTATAACTAGAAATATAAAAAAAAAAAAAAACATGCCACTCTCCTCTTCCTTCTAAAATTCAATGTTACCATCAGAGTTCTGGATTATATAATCACAAACCATACAAGATTTGCTGATAATAATGTAAGAAAAAAAAAAAAGAGGAATTTAATCCAATCCATCTATTTTAAGAGAATTTATCTGGGTTCAAATAATTTCATTCTATTAGTCAAAATTAATGAGGCCAAATTTTTCATTAAGTTTAATTTAATCGTTGGCAAAAGGACAAAAAAAGACAGAGAGAGAGAGAGAGAAAGAGGGCGGTCAACCGATCATATCACAGACACACACAAACGCCAAATGATTTTAATGTTTCTATTTAAACAGTCAAAGCAGGAAAGAGAGAAATTTTAAGTAAATATTTAAATAAATTTCAAAAAGCTATCATCTTTTTTGATTCCCTCTCTCTCGCTCTCGTTCTATTAATATATATAAATATTTGTTGTGGGTGGCATGTGTATATTTATTTACGCTTCTTGGCTATTTTCATTAAATCAAACGTACGTGTTTGCCCGGAAATGTTTTTACTTTTTTTTTTTTGTATAAAAACACGGTTACACTTATTGAACAATTAAAACAAAAATTTGTTTAATTTGTTGTTGGGGCAATTTACAATTTTTGATCGAAATATTTCAGATTAATAACAATGATATTTATTTCAATTCAATTATTTTTGTTAGAGAGGCTTTAAACAAAACCCTGGCCCCTAGCTCAGGAGGAGAGTTCTCTACCACTGTGCTATGATAGTTGGCACGTTGCAAAATAAATAATAATACCCTTCAATTGATAATAAATCTTATTTTTCTTGCAATAGATGAAATTAAGGGCCGTATTCATAATTGAAACTTGTTTTCGTGCTTAAGTCTGATTCCATGAAGTAAGACTTTTTTGAACAAGTCGATCTAGTTCGCTTATGATTTCATAAACATTATTCAAGCAAGACTTTTTGAAGTCAGAGTTCCAATAAACATTGCTTGTTTGCCAAACCAATTGCTTCGTCAAGTCAACGACTTCGGCTATTCTCGGCTCCGATCGGATACAATCGGCAACCTTCGGCTAATATGGCGACTCGAAAATTTCAAAGAATAAAATATTACAGAAATATTATATTATTGTGAAAAAATAATTTGACGTTTTGTGAAGTAGGCAACATAATAAAAATTGAAATTAATTTAAATAAATACTATAAATTAAAACATTTAATTAAAAATAATTAATTTTTTTACAAAAATATAAAAATTAAAAAAAAAATAATTAATTTTTTTACAAAAATATAAAAATTAAAAAAAAATAATAATAAACAAGGACAGCTGAATTAAAAACCTTGTTAGGTTAAAAATTATAATAAGGCCTTAATATACATAGAAATATATATTTATTAATAAAAAAAAATATATAGACACATCATTTGGAAAAAATAAGCTAAGAATTGTTCTTAAATATCTTTACAAAGGATTTTTGGTTTCTTTAGGTAAATAACAAATATTACATGTACAATGAAAATTTAATTTATTTAAAATTTTGTTAATCATAAAACTAAAATGTATTTTTATATTATAAAGAAACGAAAGCATTCATTTATTATAGTAAATATAACTTGATTGTGATTTCCAAGCCTGAAGATTATGATTTATAATCATCTGAACTGAATGTTCAGTCGAAAATTGACCTGCAACCAAAAAACTACCGTGTTTTATTTTATTAACCATCAACACTTTAGTTCATCATAAAAAACACTTCCACAATATAAATTTAAATCATAATTGTGTGTGCAAGTCCATCTAAAATAAATATTTTAGTTATTATTAAAGATTATATTCCAAATGTAAATTTAAATAATTAATAGTTAATTAAAACAAAGTATTCATTTACCTTTTATAATAATATAATAATGCTCTTCTTTTTTATAAACTATAATTTCCAAAATAGAACTGCAAAAAAATATATTTTTATTATTATTATATTCCAAGTGGAAATTTGAATAAATAATAATGTTATTTAATAATAAATTAATTTAATAATTAATTCTTACCTTAATTTTTTACTTTTATGATAATTTGAAAATTAAAATCTGACAACTGCTGTCAAAAACAAAGACTCAAGTCACCCCTCGACTTGACTTGTTAAATTCTGACTTGTTTGCTATCTAGTCCGCATGAAAAATAACTATGAAATCGAACGAACTTATTTGAAACTAGTCTTGGCTTAAGAAATAACTCTGAATAACGAA
The DNA here is from genome assembly GCA_023213315.1 of Euborellia annulipes. Classification (NCBI taxonomy): domain Eukaryota; kingdom Metazoa; phylum Arthropoda; class Insecta; order Dermaptera; family Anisolabididae; genus Euborellia; species Euborellia annulipes. The sequence continues at coordinate 6,537 of JAKCPI010004151.1, forward strand.
AACATCGATTAAGTAAGGGTTAGTGACCTAGGAAACAAGTCTTTACTTTGTCAAGTCTCCCCCAGGTGTTGCTTGTTTGCACTGACTCAAAGGATTGCTTGTTTGTGACTATGAATCGAAAGTGAACTTAAGCAATTACTTTAGTCTGACTTGTTCAATAAGTCTCGATTATGAATACCGGCCTAAGAGAGAAATTGGACGATGTTATGCATGAAGGAACCAAGCGCCATTAATCTAAATCTAAGATAAGGGGCATTTCATTTGCACAATTATAAACAAAACCAATGGCGTGGCCCCGGTTTGGGTTCACCCCCCCCCTCCTCCCATGGGACCCAAGGCATGACTAGATATTTAAGCTCTACAATAAGATTTAAACTTTCGACCGTTGGTTCTGGTTGAAACATTTTGTAAATTAAAATTAAATATACAAGTTAAACACTAGGTTATTTGTTTCAAAAGTTTTATTAATTAAAAATTAACAGTGATTACATTCTAATTTAGAATGTAATCACTTCTGATGATGACAAGGAATTGTCGAAATACGTATCAGATGTTAATTTTTAATTAACAAAACTTTTGAAACAAATAAGCTAGTGTTTAATTCAGGGGCGTATTTATGGGGGGGGGGGGGGGCGAGGGCGCCCCCCCCCCCGAAATTTCCCAAACACATATACATATATAGGGATATACAGACATCAGCGCAACAAATTTTTCCGCAGGATGGACAACTTTGATTGCGCAATAGAAAAAATGTTCCGCAAAAAATTTCGTGTGAAAAAAAATATAGTTTCTTAAAAAAAAAATTTTTCCGCAGAAAAATTTTTAAGTTCGGGCCCCCCACGAAAAAAAATTTATATATACACCCCTGGTTTAATTAGTATATTTAATTTTAATTTCTATAATACAAATTATGTTTCATATAGGATAAGTAAAATATAATAATTTACTCTAGCTAAAAAAAAAAACCAAAATGATTTATAAATACCCAAAAATTATCTTGAATTTTTCAAATCTTTGAAAAAAATTTTCTTGAACCTCCCCCCCCGCCTTGGGGAGGGGGGAGGGACATCAAAATTTTCTGGCTACGCCTATTAATAGCTATTACTTTTTTTCTTGTTTTATACAAAAAAAAAAGTGCACAGATGATTTAAATAAAGAGGTAGATCTTCTTTTCCCTACAAGATGGCGGTCTTATCTCCATTTTGTTCATAACGACGCTTGGTGCCCTCGGGGCTTGGTGTAGGGGATAGAGTGCTAACCTCGTATACCGAAAGTCGCGGGTTCGGACCCCAGGCAGTCCGATGATTTTATTTAAGGCATTTGGATACCAAATGGCTTAAATAAGAATGTCTGAACCCCAATTAATATATATTCATAACGGTTATCGTCAAAGTCTTATATAGCCTAAGTTGCCGAAAAGACTGTGTGAATGTGTGGGTACATGTGAGTGTGAATGAGAAAAAAGTGTGAATGTTTAAAAAAACAAAAAAAAAAATCATTGTGTGGTTTTATGAAACCACGATGCAAGTGAAACTTTTTTCGGATCGTAGGCGTCGAGTGAAAGATAAGTTTTAGTGGGGGGACGCCCCCTAGTAGCGCCAATAAAACTCTGTGAGGTCTGGAATATCATTTTTCAATTAATTAGATCATAGAGAAGCGTTATTTTAAATTTTATTAAAATCGAGTGAAAAGTAAATTTTAGTGGGGGGGACGTCCCCCCAATAGAACTTTGTGAGGTCTGGAATATCATTTTTTAATTAATTAGATCATAGAGAAGCATCATTTTAAATTTTATTAAAATCGAGTGAAGAATTAAAAAAAAACAATAATTTTAGGGGGGGGGGGGCGTAGAGCGGAAATTATTTAATAGTATAGATATAGATAATCAATTTGATTTATATAGGCTTACTTTATTTATATTGTGATTAAATAAGTATAAATGCCGTAGCGTAGTAAAAAAAAACCTGGTGTGAGTCGCCATGACGTCACAACTAGTGACGTCATGGCTTGTAGCGTCATGGCTTTTTACGTCACCTCGTTACAAAGCGACATGCTGATAGAAGAACCAAAAAATTCGTAGTGATATAATAAAAGTTTCACTTTAAAAAAAAACGACGTTTGGTTCTTTTATTCATAAAATCGTTCAATACAATTTTTCTCTCAGTTACTTGTTAAAATTTAAACATTACGTCACCATTTATAGAATGGCTTCTCAAATCATATTTTATAATTTTCAAATACTCTCCGCATTGTTGTGTTGTCGTTGACGCGATGCCCGTGTTGTCGTCGCTGGTATGCGCAGGCCATTAGCGAGGGAGGGAGTTTTTAGGGTGTTCAAATGAGACGATTTGTGATAGTTTTGTTTATTATAAAGTGTAACGCGTTACAGGTTTGCGGTTAGACATAGGCCCCGGAATTGGGATCGTCGATTCGTATTTACGCGAGACGAAAATCCCTGAGTGGGCGAAAGAGTTAGGTTCGACGTGTTTTTCATTCGAATGTATAATTTTGCAATCTTACTTTATTTAATTTAGCTGAATAGACCAAAAATATAATTTCCAAATTAAACAATTTTGCTCAGGCAATTTCTTTCGGAATTCTTGACCTTTGGTCTCGCAATTTGTATAAATTGATGCACTGAGGATGGATGCGAAATATTTGCTGGCCCATTTTCTCCATTAATCTTATTTTTCTATTTTTAAAATAACATTTTTTTTAACACTCTGACTAGACATTTAATGGCAGCGTGATAACTTGAAATTCTTTTTTATCTCCCAAGTGAATGAATCGATTAAAAAAAAAAAAAAAAAAAAAAAAAAAAAAAAAAAAAAATGAATTGCAAATTTTTTTTTTTTTTTTTTGCCAAACTCAGCAGTTTATCGTGTGTTGTCAAGTTGGCAGCAGCTCTATGTATTCTGAGGATGTTCTCTCTCTCTCTCTCTCTCTCTCTCTCTCTCTTAGGTCATAAATCGATAGACACTGTCACATTAACAAGTGCAGGGCCGTCGGATACAATTCTCCTTTATTTGCTTCCGTCGTGGATGCATTCATCTTGCACATTGAAGCATCCATCACTCTCTCTCTCTCTCTCTCTCTCTCTCTCTCTCTCACACGCACACACACATATAAATTACATATTTAATATATCAATATCAAAGTGTTTATTTAGAATTTTAAAATTCTCCAAGAGAAGAATTACTTGCTTGAAAGGCAAGGGAAGTTTTCTAATTAAGAGTGTTTTTAAGTGAGTAGAGATGTTTAGACGATCTACCCAAGAATTTGTTTCATGATTTTGAGGTAGTACAAGCAATTCATGTTCCTAAAAGCGTGACGAAACGCTGCCCTTTACGCCGGTTGTGTTAATCAGAGGGCTTAAGCTTATTTATTTGAAAAATTTTGCAAAAAAATTAGCGATCTAGTGAAGGGGTAGGCAAACATTTTCGACGGAGGGCCACATTCAAAACTTAATTGCTTCCGGAGGGCCGTATATACTGTATATAATATGTCTATTTAATAAAAGTATTAATAAATGAATACAAATATATACCTATTTATTTCACTCTGTATTACAAATGTAAATGGCATTTTACAATACAAAATGAAAAAAATTACAAGTAGTCGTTATTTCAGAAAAAGTTATCATAATAATTTTGAAAAATAAATTTGTGAACACTGTATTTCTTTTTAGATCCGGTTTATTTGTTTTGTAGGTAAAACTTTGATTGAAATAATAAACTTAGTTTTTGAAATAATCAAAGAAGAAAAAGAAAATTTTCGTTAATTTTGATAAAAAATCAAAACAAAATCATACAGGTGTCATTAGAGACCCCTCCATCTTTTGCTGATATCATAAAATGTAATAGCCAAGAACTAATAAACTAAATATTTGATTTTTGCAAGACCTGCAAAATCAATTTGTGAGTTTATTTTTACTAAAGTGTTAATATTGCTTTGTTATTGTATTCTTATTGCTTTGTTATTGTACTTTTATTGTTTTGTTATTGAATTTTTATTCTTTTGTTATTGTATTTTTATTGTTTTGCTTTTGTATTTTTATTGCACTTTTATTGTCTTAATATTGTATTTATATTGTTTTGGTATTGTATTTTTATTGCTTTGTTTTTGTATTGTATTTATAATCTTGTTTTGGACTAGTATTACTTTTGTATTCATATTGTTTTGTTTATAAGTACTTTTATATGAATTTTGTATTTTTATATCCAGTTTTAACCCAATGGCCTATGGCTTAAACGGGTAAATAAATAAAAAAAAAAAAAAATACAGGTGTCATTAAAAAAGGGTAAATATAAACAAATTCATTTGTGATTGGGTGTACACACCTGCGCTCTGCCCGCTCGCGAGCAGTTCGCGGCTCGAAGTTCGTTGCTCGTTGAAATTATTTATTTTGACGAACCTGCCAACGATCCAAAGAGATGGATCGCGGCGAGCAGCTCGCGAGGGCTCTCGAGCATCTCAAAACAACAACAACAAGCAGTGCGAGGGAGAGAGGAGGTGTGACGCACCCTAAGAAGTACAGATTTAGTAATGAAAGAGGCAAACCATGGTTTGATGCTCAATGTATAAGTGCTAGAAGGGACATGAAAAGGTCATTTAGAATATGCAAGGAATATTATTTTGTGGAGCCTTCCCTTTCTATGTACCTTAGTGCAAAAAATGCCTATAAACGCCAGATTAAAGATAGTAAGAAAAAGTATTATGAATTGCTGTTGAGGGATCTTGGTGATTCGTATAACCCCAGTAGGTTTTGGCAGGCAATTAGAAGACCTACAACACTGAACCCGATTCGTATGGAGCAATGGCACCGCTTCTTTGCCTTGAAGTTTCGGAATGTCGCAGAAATCGCTCTTCCTACGGAGATATGCCAGTCAGACCCCTATTTGGAGGACCCGATAAACATGGATGAATTAGACTGGGCTTTGAAGAACTGCAAAGGTGGACGAGCGACGGGGGTTGATGGAATCCCGGGTGACTTTTACAAGAATTTGGGTTCGGCTGGAAGAGCTCTTCTGTTGGACCTGTTTAACAGAATCCTTGCCACTAATGAGATTCCGGAACTGTGGGGTAGGGTGTGTGTTTTCCCCCTTTTCAAGAAAGGCGATATCTGCCAGCCGGAGAATTATAGAGCAATCTCTTTAATGAATAGTGCAACAAAGATATTCACAAGCTTAATAGCACGCCGACTAACTATCTGGACTGAGTCCCACAACCTCCTTCCCGAAACGCAGTCTGGATTTAGAAAAGGCAGAGGATGTAGGGACAATCTTTTTGTTCTTTCTGCGGTAATCAACTGTCAATTGAGGTTAAAGGTAGAAAACTATACGCCGCATTCGTGGACTTCAAGCAGGCCTTTGACAACGTCCCTCACTCGATGTTATGGAATAAGCTGTTGAAGTTCGGAGTCAGCTCGAAGCTTGTTAAAGTAATTAAAGCAATATATGACAACGCTAGAATGGTGATTAAGGTGGATGATAATGTCTCAGAGGAGATAGGAATAGAGAAGGGGGTATTACAGGGCGATAGTCTCTCCCCTCTCTTGTTCTCCTTGTTTGCCTCTGATTTTGAGGTCTCCCTTCCTAATAATGGCGAGAACGGTATATGGATGGACGAACATCACCATATATCACATTTATTTTACGCTGACGACTTGGTGTTGCTGGCGGAGTCGCCTGTGAAACTCCGGAGCCTGCTGAATTCACTGAGTGATTTTTGCGACAAGAACTTACTAGAGGTAAACCAGAAGTCAAAGATTATGATCTTCCAGAGAGCTGGGAGAGTCTCTTCAGAAGTGAACTTCACCTACAAGGGGAAGAAGCTGGAGATAGTTAGGCGGATCGATTACTTGGGAATTCAATTCACCTCCTCGGGTCTTTTTCTGCGCACCGCAGAAAGAATGATTACTAAAGCAAATATTGCAACGGCAAATGTAAGATCTATAATAAGTCGATCTAGAATAAATGAGCACCGTGGAAGAGATAGGTTGTATAAATCCAGTGTCCTATCCACACTGTTGTACTCATCCGAGATATGGGCCCTTGCCCATCCCGATCTTATAGAAATCTGTCAGGTCAAATACCTAAAATTCCTATACTTTTTGGACGGCTCCACACCTGGATATATAATACGCAGAGAATTCCAACAACCCAGGCTGATTCCGGGGACTCAAATGGCTCACCAACATTCTCTCAATGCCACGTGATAGGCTGCCTCGTGTCTGCTATGAACGTCTCCTGAGAATTAGTGGCTCGTCAACTGGAGGAAGGGCAAACTGGGTCTCTCAATTATACAATTATTTTATGCTTTTGGACTGCGAGGATCTCTGGAGATCCCAGGACCCCGTGATAATTAAAAAAAATATAAAGTGCCTGACTGAACAACTTCAGTTTCACTACTATTTGGAGGACGGAGAGAGGCTGAAGAGCTCTAGCTACGCTCCCCGATACAGGGATATTGATTTCGGGCAAGGAGCTATTCTGTCCCTTAAAGCGCCCCTAAAGAAGATGCGTGTGCTACACCAGGCCAGAACATGTAACACTCGTCGCATCTACTTTTTTCTGGAAGGAAGGGCTCATTCAATTGACCCGAATGGGATCTGCCCCTTATGCAATTTGGATGCGATGGAAGACTTGGACCATATTCTTTATGAGTGCCCATTATACAGAAACATAAGGAATAGATACCTCAGCAAGAAAGTGCAGGATTCAGTGCTATGGCCATATAATGAGACCTGTATGATTTTGTTTTGATTTTTTATCAAAATTAACGAAAATTTTCTTTTTCTTCTTTGATTATTTCAAAAACTGTTCAGTTTTCGAAAAAATGTCAAAGAATAAATACTTTTTAAAATAGAGTAATTTATCATAATATAACAAAAAAATTGAAAATTTCAAAATTTTTGAAAAAACTTTTTAAGTAAAGTACTACTTCCAAGTGACGTATTTACTCCAAAAGTTGATAGAATTTTACAATTTTAGTGTAAGGAGCATATACCAAAATTTGATCGATCTAGCTGCTTTGGTTTTTAAGCAATCGTGTTTACACACACACCCAGACGTAATTCCAAAAGAATATACGAGAAAGTCTCGGGGAAGTCATTCCACATATTTTTTAGATTCTCTTTAAAATATATATTCTCATTTTGTCATTGAAATCTTCTGAAGACCACTTTACTCTAGTAGGCCTACTTCATAGAGAAGATAGGAGAAATGGTTGTCATGGTAACAAAATATAAATATTTTGCCATTCTTATAAATTTTACATCCTGATCCATCCATCCCATCTAATATATCGGCGGAACCAAGTATATGTCGAACAAAAAATCTGGTGTGACAAGCACAGAACACAACTTTCTCTTGCCGAAGGGTAAAAGGAAAAAGTTGTGTGCTGTGCGACAGTCACATATTTCGGTTATTTTACCGACTATTAGAATAGACTTAAAAAGCGACTTTTTTCGGAAAATAAGAGACTTTTTCCGCTATCTAATCTCTATATATATGATACATAGATATGTATATATGATGTAATATAAGAATGAAAGGAAGAATGGAACCGAAACCGATCAAATTTCCTAAAGTCAGTGGTCAAAATCCTATCAAAAAGAAAAAAAATTGTTTTTTCTCTATCATCTTCATCTACCAGTTTGCTTACTCGTAACTGGCAGATTTATTTGAAAAACTTGCAACTCTTTCTAAGTCAAAATTTCAAAAAGTTTTGATGGAAAAGGGCAAGTTGTGTGAATGACAGCATTATATTAATATTTGCATAACAACTAAATTAATTTTTTTTTATCTTATTAACGATAAGAAAAAAAAAATTATCTCTATAGGGCAAAAAACTACTTAAGTTGCGGTCCCCCTTAAGAATTTTTGACCTTCATGTCAATTTCTTTAAGAAATAAAATGAATCTGCGGTTTAGAAACGTTTGCTTTGGCCCTTTAACCTAATTGCGGTTTAAAACATTTTACCTTTAAATTAAATAAGGACATTTGTGTTCCTGGTCATCACATTTTGTATATATATATATTTAATATATAATGATACGGATTTAAAAATGTATAAAATGAACTCATAAAGACTTTTTGCCAGCTCTGAGGATGGAACCGAAACGTCAGCTGGCAAATAAAAATAATAGCTGCGATTTCACATTTGGTGCTAGCTTCTATTAATAAGGACGTTTTATAAGAGGGATAATTAGGCACATCACAGCCCCAGGGCTCGGTAAAGCTCTCGGCGGCTCTGAATACAGGTAATTTAGTTAAACGGTGTCCGGGGGGGGGCTTTTGATGAATGTGTGGGAGACATTTAGAAAAAGAAGGCTCTACTCCCTCCATCCATCATCGTCTCAGTCAGATATCGTTTCTGTCTATGAGATCAAATCGCATCCAGTGTGCTCGAGAATAAAGGGGGAATGGGACCCCTTTTTCAACTCTTTAAATATTATGTAAAAAAGTAAAATCAGTGAATTGACTCTCTATGACAACACCCTGGACCTCTTGAATGGTCTTTTCAGCATAATAAAGAAGAAACTTCGAAGGAGCAAGATCAGACCGTAAAAAAAAATCTTTATTCACAATTTTCCTTTGTAAATGATAACTACAATGCATTTATCTACTAAATTTACAAATTTATGCGTTCAAATATTTACAACAAAAAACATTTCTTCACAAAATAGAGTATGTATTGTAATTTTACATACACTGTAAAAAAAATATGAATTTTCAATCATTTTACTTTCTCTTACCTCTATATATATGTTAATATATATAGAGAGATAAAGTATTGGATTCATGTCAAAAATTCGATGTCGAGATTTTGATGGATATACACGTTTTGAGGTGTGTGTGTGTGTGTGTGTGTATTTTTCTATATTTATAAATTTTACATTTTAAAATTCACATGTACCATTCTTTTGGACACCAAATATATGTTGACACGAAAAATCTGGTGTGATAAGCACAGTATAGAAAAATATTTATATTTTGTTATCATGACAACCATTGATCCTATCTTTATATGAAGTACAAGAGTAAAGTGGTCTTCAAAATATTTCAAGGGCAAAATGAGAATATACATTTTAAGAGCATCTAAAAAATAATTGATTTCTGAATTTTAATCAAAATCGTTAGAACGAATTTTGAGAAAATCGAAAATAAAAAAAACTGAAAAAGTACATCAGTAAAGTACTAGTACTTTTTGGCCGATTTTGTTCTAAAGCTTCGTGTCACGTGCCAGGGGGGTACTTTGATTAAATATAAAATTTCAACCTCCTAGCTCTTTTCGTTCTTGAGATATTTTGTTCACAAAACACACCCACCCCCACCCCCGCCCCACCCCCACCGAGGCAGACCATGTTGCATAAACCATTTTTTTGGACTCAGGGGATCTCAAAACGTGTATATCCATCAAAATCTCGACATCAAATTTATTACATGAAACCAAATATTTTCTCTATATATATATATATATATATTACTTGTATAGGTAAGAGAAAGTAAAAATGGATTTTCGCGGTTTTCTCTGAAACCGTTAGCTGTACATAAAAAACTGATAGATGTTATTATGTGCATTTTTTATAGATCTACAACTTTTATATAACACTTTTTTGTATATAATTTATATTTAACAAGATAAATAAATAAAATGAATATTTTCTGATTTTTTTTCGATTTTCAGGGCTCTTGGGGCACCCTTTCCCCTTATCCGATTGAGCTGAAATTTTACACAGGTTATTTTTTTGGCAATGGCACCAAACTAGGGGTAGCGCGAATAAATTTCCAACTTTGAAAAATAAGAGCCACCCTAGTGCTATACCCTCTCCGACAGACCAAAGTGACATCACATCACATATATTGAAAAGGCCGGTGGAAGAAGGGGAGGTGAAGCTTATCTTCCAGTAAGCATTCTATTCAAGATTTTCTCGTCCCTATGGGGCTATGAGCCAGCCTATTGGCTCTCAAACCTTTAAATTTAATCTCAACATGCATATTCTTGAACTTTCTTTTTCCTTCCCTATTCCAATGGATTTATAGAGCAAGAAACATCTACTTGAAAGTGAAAAGGGCCTACCGAAATGTTAACAGCTACAGAGTTAATCATTCAAGGATGCTTTCAGACAGGGGCGCCGGAACGAATTTGAATCAGGGGGGGCAAAAAAATTTTTTTTAGAAAATTAAAATAATTTAATATGTTTAAATAGTATAAAACAAAAACAAATCTACTATGAAACTTTAAAAATTTTAAATAAAATCACAATTTAAATAAAATTAAAATTTTAAAAAATTTGGTAGTGATTTTATCAAAAATTTTTGGAAAAAATTTGGAAAAAATGAATTTCTTACTCTTTTAATTTTTTTTAATTTAGAAGATTTTATATTTTCAAAAGTAAAAATATATCATTTTTAAAAATAAATGAAATAAAAAAAGACATATTGCCCCCCCCCCCGTAGGATGCCAGGGGGGCAATGTACCCTTGCCCCCCCCCCAGTTCCGGCGCCTATGCTTTCAGAGATAAGTCTCGATATTAGAAGTTCCCCTAGCTTCTCTAAACTATTAGCCATTCATATGAATTATTTTTTCCCTTCACCCTTGAAAAATGGAAGAAATTTTATGGACGTCACTAATCTTTTGATTATTTTCCATCGAGTCATTCATTCTTTATCTAACAAAAAAAAAAAAAAAAAAAACTTAAGCTCACACGCGTACTTATTATAAATAATATTAAAAACAAAATAACTATAATTATTGATTATGATATCACAAGATAACCATTTCCCTCAACATCTATATAAGCTAAATGAACACATTTTATTTAAAAATTAAAAAAAAAAAATAGGTAAAATGAAGTTGTTTTCTATTTTATTGTTTTGCTCTTCGATTTCATTGATTTCATCCATTCCCTTTTTTAAACAACCGCAAGTGATTAATGAATCCAAACTTAATATGGTAACTCTCCTTTTTTTTATTATACCGAATAGTGAGCGCCACAATTAAGTCCCCACCTGATAGCTTTAACCATAAGTATATGGTATAGTTAGGGATGAAACGATACGAGTAAATACAAGTACTTACTCGATACTTTTCTTTCGATACCAAGTACTTTTGTAATCGATACTTTGGAATCAAGTACCAAGTAAGTATCGGTCAAAAATACTCGTATCGATACTTGGTCCACTTACGCAATGATTAGCTTGGTCGGAAGAACATTTACGTCCATTTGTTCTTATTTACAATAGAAATAAGTGGAATGGTTTGTTCCACTGTATTTTAATTTTTACTTTCTCTTTTATTATTGGAGTGTTCAACAGGGGAACATCTTGAAAAATTATTATTTTTGGGTAGTACCTCTAAAACTGAATTTTTTTTCTTAGTCGTCGTACTTGTTGTTTTATGGCATTGGAGATTTAATCAAGATCCGCAGGGACTTTTCAGCCAGGAGATTAAATCAAAAAAATATATAATTTAATTTATATTTGCCGACGTTTCGGTCGGCAATCACGACCTTCATCAGGGCGAATATTGTCAATTATACACGATCTTAGGTATTTTAATATTCATTGCAATTAAATCTACAATTTCTTTTTACTTTGATTTGTGCAAAAATATTATCATGCTCGGAGGTCTCCGTTGATGAAGGTGGTGATTGGCGATCGAAACGTCGGCAAATAGAAATTAAATAAAAGATCTTTATTTAATCTCCTGGCTGGAAAGTCCCTGCGAATCTTGATAATATAGGCCCTAATTACTTACTGCTGTTTTTGCTTATTTTTAATTGTACGAAAAAATTGACCGATACGAGTAAGTATCGATACTTTTCAATCGATACCGAGTAGGTACTCGATACTTTGCGACCGATACCTGTATCGAGTATAAGTATCGATACCTCAGTGGTATCGTTTCATCCCTAGGTATAGTATAAAGTAAATGGTGAAATAATTTTAAATTTGAAAAAGTAAAATCATCAGTACCAGATTTACGTTTTACCTTTTCAGTCATTAAAATTATTTCACTATACACCTTATACCATACATATACTTAAGGCTAAAGCTATCAGGTGGGATTTAATTGTGGCGCTCACTGTACATTAGAGTGTTTCATTAGAGACGAACATATTTTTTTTTCTTGCACAAACTAAATAATGTTACAAACATCGAAAAAAAAATTCCCTTGAAGAGTCAGCCCTTAATTTTAATTTTAGGTATTTCATCTCGATCGTTGAATTTTTCCCATTTAAATAACATGTAAATCATTGTTTGTTTGCTTTTTTTTTAAATTGTTATAGCTCAGTTCGGTTTTGTGATTTTTCATTGCGAATAGTCGCAATCTGTAGTGTATAGACACTCTTTAAAATGTCCAGTATTATTATTACTTGAACTGAGTCGTCGGCCTCGAAAGTCCTATTTCCATGAAAATCGTCATATGTTCTTCGTTATTAACAAATAGGAAATTAGATTTTCTAGAAAAAATGTCCTAAGAAAAATTTAGCTCAAGTGCGTTATTCACAAGATATATTCAATACAATGTATTTAAGAAATGATACAATGAAAGTTAAAATTTAATGAATTTTTCAATTCTCAATATATTAAACTGAATATGCCTTGTGAATAACGCACTTTTCATAGGGCATTTTTTGTAGAAAATCTAATTTCCTCTAAGTTTTTCCTTACGTTTTTTATTGTATCTTCAGCCGTTTTATTAAATACAAAGAAAATATGACAATTTCATGGAAATTGTCGCGGCCGATGAAACAGTTTAAGTAACAATAAAAAGAATACTGGACATTTTAAAGAGTGGCTAATACACTACAGATTGCGATTAAATGCAATGAAAAATCATAAAACCGAACTGAGCTATAACAATTAAAAAACAAACAAACAATGATTTACATATTATTTAAATGTGAAAAATTCAACGATCGAGAGTGAGTACTTAAAATTAAAATTGAAACTTAGAGGGAAATCTTTTTTTCGATGTTTGTAACATATTTCAGTTTGTCCAAGAAAAAAAAATATGTTCGTTTCAAATGAAACACCCTACTGTATTTCAAAAAAGCAACTGCTACGTTTATTTTTATATTTTAGACCCAATTGGCCAACTATTATGGTTATCCGATAGAACAATATGAAGTGACTACTGAAGATGGCTACATCCTGACGATATTTCGTATACCAAGGGAAGGGGTCCAGCAGTATTGATGCAGCATGGGATAGCTGAAACGTCTATGAATTGGATTGGAAATGGAAACAAATCACTTGGTAAATATACCCCTAATATATATATACATACTCATAAAAAAGAACTCTAGTCTTTAATAGATTCAGAAGAAATTCAGAAGAAATTTCAAAGAATTCATTCAAATGTCACATTCTAGCATTGGTAGAGAATTTTTTTTTTAAGGTTTCCAACTGTATAATGCTGGCTATGACGTCTGGTTTGGAAATAATCGAGGAAACACTTATTCCACTAAACATGTAACTCTAAATCCGGCACAAAAGAAATTTTGGGATTTCTAGTAAGTACACTGTGCGTCAAAAAAAATAACATTTTGTTTCTTCTTAAGAACACCTGTCCTGTGGGTTTCACGAGGGTAAAAAAGTATTAACACAAATTTAAATACTCGATATATTTCGGGTTGTTAACCGACATAAATACAAACTTTGTTCAAAATGTTTCACTTGAAACTAGGGCTGGATCGGTAATGGATTTTCATTACCGACCTCGATAATGAAAAAAAAAACGGTTTTTCTCGAAAGTCGGTAAAAATTTTTTACCGCCCGCGGAACCAAAATTTTTTCCCGTCCGAAAAAATATTTTACCTTTTTTAGAGACGCCAATTTTTTGCCGCCCGCGGAATAGAAATTTGCCGCCGCGGCACATTTTTTTTCGCGGAACCAAAATTTTTCCCCGTCCGAAAAAATATTTTACCTTTTTTTTTAGAGACGCCAATTTTTTTTGCCGCCCGCGGAACAGAGATTAGCCGCCGCGGCACATTTTTTTTTCACGGCACATTTTTTTTTTTCGCGGAACCAGAATTTTTCCCCGTCCGAAAAAAATATTTTACCTTTTTTTTAGAGACGCCAATTTTTTTGCCGCCCGCGGAACAGAGATTAGCCGCCGCGGCACATTTTTTTTCACGGCACATTTTTTTTTTTTTCGCGGAACCAGAATTTTTCCCCGTCCGAAAAAAATATTTTACCTTTTTTTAGAGACGCCAATTTTTGCCGCCCGCGGAACCAAAGTTTGCCGCCGCGGAACATTTTTGTTTTTCGCGGAACCAAAATTTTTTTGCCGCCGCGGAACATTTTTTTTCGCGGAACCAAAATTTTTTACCGTCCGAAAAAATAAGTTTTTACCGACTTTCGAAAAAAAACCGGTTTTTACCGAATTAGAGGTTCGTTACCGCGTTTTCGGTAAAAATTTTTTACCGGTTTTTACCGGTAAACCGGTTTACCGTCCAGCCCTACTTGAAACCCACACCGGAATCCTTAAATTTAACAAATCATTTTAATCAATTTAAATAAAATAAAGAAAAATATGTCGATTCCCAATTTATGGGACAAATCAACGTAATCACGATATGTTTTGTTGGATATTAATTATAAATTAAATAAGCGAGTGCGTACTGTGGTCCAACAGTAGGGCGTGTTGAGCGTAAATCGACAAGATCCGTGGTGCAAATCCCGGCGGTACTTACATTTTTCGCTTATTTAAATTAATAAATACTTGGTTATATGTTTTTCATAATTACCTCATGGACCAACACATGATATATATAATTCTTTATTTATTAATTAATTATAAATTTCGTTTTTATTAGAATTTCCAATAACATAGACAGAGAAAAACCGAAATGGAAAGATTATTTTAAAATTTGAGAAATTTGGCGTTGATAAAAAAAAATGTTTGACTTTGTTTTATTTAAATTGTAATTATTTATTTAAATTGATATGAATTTGTCTTAAATTTACATAGAAATGTATAAGATAAGATAAATATTTCTTAAATTAGAGTAACATTAAGATAAAGTAAACAGGTCTTTTTAATAAGAAACAAACTGTTACGTTTTTTTTTTTTGACGCACAGTATAGTTTTCATTTTTTTTTAACGCAATCATTCATTTTCATTTTGTATTTTGTATAGTCCTGAAGAATTAGGAAAATATGATCTTCCAGCAATGATTGATTTTATTCTAAATAAAACATCACAATCAAATTTATTTTACGTTGGCCATTCCCAAGGATGCACAATATATTTTATAATGAATTCAGAGAGGCCAGAATACACATCGAAGATCAAATTTGCTACGTTACTTGGACCTGGGGTGTTTTATAAACAAGGAACGTCCATTACTCTTGCTGTTACAGCCTTTCTACTCACTCCTACTGAGGTAAATTTAACTTTAATTAAGAATTAATAACATCAAAAGATCGGCTTCGTTGCTTCCCACAATAGATGCCACCGTTAATAAATAATTAGATAGTTTTCGAGATCTATTTATTTGAATATTCAATCAATACCCGGATTTGGACTTGACCAGTTTTGTGTTACCAGTTAGATCAAATCAAAATGGATGTCCACCTGCTTATATAACAAGCGACTAACAAGTAGGAAATTTTTCTTTAAAGAAGAGTAGAGAAATTTCAATGCTAACTGCTTATGTATTTGTTGGTGAGGTCGAGGGCCTGGCAAAGGTAAGTTCATCGAGATCCCGGGTCGTGTGGCGTCATTTCAGCTGTTTCTTGTCATAAAAACAGAGAATCTCGAACCTGAACAACTTCGCCAATGCCTCAAAAATTCTTTGTAAGTATTATATTAATATGTGGTATATTTGTAGGGGAACTATATAATTTATATATTCCTAAGCATTTTTATAAGGGGTAGTAGGCCTTTATTGTATGCAAGGCAAGGTCAAATGGCTAATTCCAAAGGCCGGAAAATAATTTCAAAAAAAATAAAAAAAAAAAAAAACACATTAAGGTGGGTTCACACTTGTAAATATTTAAGCCATTTGGATACCAGATGGCTTAAATAGAAATGCCTGGACCCCAATAGATATAACTTTATTACTAAATTCACATAAAAAAAGGTTGGGAACCACTGATCTAAACAACTAGAGCAGATGTGTCAAAACTACGGCCCGCGGGCCAAACCCGGCACGATAGATAATTTTATCCGGTCCGCGGTTGTTTTTGATTTTTCAGGTCGAAAATTAAAAAAATGGGAGAACATATACATAAAATTTTACTTTTACAGTCGTCTCCACCATGGACAAGAACGTTTAAGCTAACATGACAGAAAAAAAAAAAAACAATTTGCTTATAAATTTATTTCTATGTTTGGGACTACCTATTTGAGGGAACAAACATTTTTCAGGATGAAGTATTTGAAATCAAAAGTACAGGGTAAATTTATCAGATGGTCATTTACAATCACCGTTTCTATTTTTTTATAATTTAGCCATATTTGTTTAGTTTAATTAAATGTAAATATTTCTATATAGGGTAGAGAAAGTAAAAATAAAAGTCAATGATATCTTAATCTTAATGCGATTTTTAATTCTCATATACACGTGGCCCGTTTCAAATAGATTTACCCTAATTGCGGCAGAAAGTTTGAACACTTCTGAATTAGACAATCTGAAAAATAAATTATGAAAGAGTATTTTAAGTAATCGTATAAAATATTTTATAATTTATATTCACAGACTTCAAATCCACTTCTCGGAGTAAGAGGAGTCGCAAGAAAAGGCTTTCCTTTTCAAGTGATATTATATAATTCATGTAAAGCAACATCGCCACTTAAATTCCTATGCCCAATATTAATTCGACTTATCGCTGGTTGGACTTTTCAAATACCATTGGTGAGTACATTCTCTATATTTATTTTATAAAGATTAAATAACAATCAGCCTAGTCTCCCATACGGCCAAGATATTATTAAGAATAACAAACAGGAGGCTAAATAAAATTATGGAAGAAAACATCGCAGAGGAACAGTAGTGGTTTAGGAAGGGAATGGGAACAAGAGACGCTATAGGAGTAGTAAAAACTATAGGAGAGAGGTATTTTGAAAAAGGAAAGAACTTTTGTGTTTGTTTTATTGACCTATTAAATGCATTTGATTGTGTGCGCTGGGAAAAGCTCACGGAGGTGCTAGAAAGGAAAGGAGTAAATTGGAGAGAGAGAAGACAATCTACATGAAACAGAAAGCAAATATAAGAATTGGAAATGGAAAAACTGAATGGTTTAGTATAGGAAGAGGAGTGTTGTCTGTCTCCTACTCTTTTTAACTTATATATGGAGGATATGGTAGGAAAATGTTGGCAGAATGAAAAGGGAATAAGTATAGGAGGAAGAAATATCGTCAGCATCAGGTTTGCAGATGATATGCTCTTATTCGCAGAAAATGAAAAAGAACTGGAGAAAATGTTAAAACACCTAGACAGCATGAAAATGGAGTATGGTTTGAAAATCAACAAAGGCAAGACAAAAGTAATGAGGGTAGGGGAGCAGAAAGAAATATGTGTAGTAGTGGACGGCGAGAGGATAGAACAAATAGAAAGGTGGAAATATTTAGGTACAGAAGTAACGCAAGGTTGGAAAAGCGAAAGAGAGATCAAGATAAGGATTTCTATGGCAAAGGAGGCATTTAATAGAAAGAAGAGGATTTTGACAAGTAAAATGAATTTAGGTTTGAGGATAAAATTGGTCAAGTGTTTCGTTTGGAGTGTGCTTATGTATGGCTGTGAAGCGTGGATATTGTTGAAGAGAGATAAGGAAAGGATTGAGGCTTTTGAAGTTATTTGGAGAAGGATGTTGAATATCAAGTGGTCGGAGAAGGCGAGGAATGAAGAGGTTTTAAGGAGAGTAGGAGAGGAAAGAGATCTACTTAAAAACTGAGGAGAAGAAAATGGAGCAGGAACTGCTTAATGAAAGATGTACTGGAAGGAATGGTAGAAGGACAGTGTAAGAAAGGGAGAAGAAGGAAAAAAATTATGAATGAATTGAAGGAGGAAGATGGATACGAAGGGATGAAAAGATTAGCTCAGGAAAGGGATGAATGGAGAAGGAAGAATCGCCACTAAAGGACCTGCGAAAAAAGCAGAAAACTTGATGATGATGAGAAGAATTTTGATATCAGGGTACCTCAATATGACAGATCCATAAAATTATCGAATTTGTTGAATGAATCCAATACTTTCTCTCTATATATATATCTTACATAGGCTAAGAGGTAGATATATTCCAGGTGGGTAAGAGGAAATTTCAAAAATGAGGGGGAGTTATTATAATTTTGTTCAAAAGATAGTGAACAACGTTGTCGTAACACCTCGCTGTGCTTTTCAAGATTAATCTCGCTTATATTCTAATTGCATTTCAGAATAAATACACTACTGTCCTTTCTCAAATACCATCTGGATGTTCTACAAAACAAGTCTATTATTTTTGTCAAATATATAAATGTATGTATAAATGAAAATATTCTTATTTATATTTTCTCTAATTGAATAAAATTAATTTATTTTAGCTGGAATTTTTAGAAAATTCGATTATGGTATAGAAAATGATAAATTCTATAATGCAACATCGCCACCAGAATATAATCTATTGAGAAGTACAGCGCCCATGTCGATCATTGTAGGATTAAAGGATGGGCTAACTGTAGCCAAGGTGAGAGTGAGTGACGTCAACGTCATGTCAACAGACACTAAATTGTGTAGTGATCTCGTTAAAAAAAAATATTTTCATTTATTTTTATTAATCAATGAAGTACGTGGCTGTTGATTTACACACAAGGTGGGAGCAGGAGCAGCCAAAAATCAAAGCCTCCGATTTTATTACAATTACCGAGACGTTTTGGGGAAACTTTAGTCTCCCATCATCAGTCTGTCAAATTGTATCTGTCAAAAGGGCACAATACATTTATTATGTATTCTGTTTTTGGGTGAGTTGCTCACTGACTTGTTCAGTGAGAGTTTCCCACTGACTCGCCCACCCTTTTGACAACTCCGGGACAGATACAATTTGACAGACTGATGATGGGAGAATAAAGTTTTTCCAAAACGTCTCGGTAATTGTAATAAAATCGGAGGCTTTGGTTTTTGGCTGCTCCTGCTCCCTACCTTGTGTTTGTTTTTATTAAATCGTTCTTTTTTTCTTTTAGAATACTGAAATTTTGGTAACGCAATTACCGGCAGATTCGGTACACACTGCGAAATTTATCCCTGAATATAATCACATTGATTATCTTTACGCACCAAATGCAGATCAAGTTGTTTATATGGATTTGATTAATGATATGAATCAATTTCTGTAATATTATAGAGCGTTTCTCAAACTATGGATCTCGTTCAATTTTTATGAGTTCGCAAAATGAAATTGTTTTGATTAAAATTCCAAAAAAAAGCATTTTTGTTCAAAAGAAAAGACAACTTCGTTATTAAAATACCCTGTGGTCTGTAGCCACCCTGCTATACCTTCACTTTCCTGCTTCTCTAAATTGGAAAACAGTAAACAGACAGT
Organism: Euborellia annulipes; assembly: GCA_023213315.1. Taxonomy (NCBI): domain Eukaryota; kingdom Metazoa; phylum Arthropoda; class Insecta; order Dermaptera; family Anisolabididae; genus Euborellia; species Euborellia annulipes. Next base: position 26,072 of record JAKCPI010004151.1, read on the forward strand.
AAATCTATTATTGTAAATTCAGATATGACAGCTCCCTGAGGGTCGAATAAATTTGGACCAAAACGTCGTAAATTTGAGAGTTTCATTAGTTTAGAGAGCCCTCTTCCTGGCTGCCATTGTTCGCATCGTAAATCCATTAATTTGGGTAATCAAACAGTAATTAAAAAAAGTTTTGTTGTCCTCTTGGAACCAAAACAAAAAGAACACCCATCTCCTCGTTCTTTTCTCTGTAAGCAATTAAAATGTCGTTTTCGTGCAAAACAAAAAACAAAACAAAACAAAAAAAAAGGAAAGGCGGTCAAGTAGTTTGGTTTTGAAGGACCCTTTAGCGCCCTTCTTGTCTTGCTGTAGTAAATTGGACTGACTCCAGCCGCATGTTAGTTAGTAAAAGACAGACAACCAACCGGTAGATGAAAAAGAAAAAGAGGGAGGGAATGTCAAAACCACAAGGTGAGGTCATTCGTCATCGTCATTTTATAATTTAGAAATTTTGTTTGAAAACATTTAAATAAAAAAATTTAATCTTTTTCTTTTGGCCCTAGACGGGATTGGCACTTTTAATTTTAATTAGAGATTAATAAATAAATTGTGTGGTTTTTTGGAACAATATTAATCACTATCACATACGTATAAAACAACATTTTGAAGCAGGTCTGACGCAGGGTTTTCGTGTAATTTAAAAAATTGAAATTTAACATGTAATCTATGGGGAATGTCGACGAAACGGACACATATCGAATTATATAGCCACCTCTACAGGTAAAAAAAAAACAAAAAACTTAACATTTTTATCAATTCACTTCCGAGGAATATGTTAAACATAAAATCAAGAGTTTCTGCAGAAATCTTTTAAAGATATTTTAACAAGAAAGTCAAAAAAATTCTCCAAAATGACAGTCGCCAATATTTAAAAATGAGACTCAGACCAGCCTGGCAACGTCGCATAAAATAATACCCTTTTCTCGCTGTCAGTTACATTTTTTTTTCAAATTTACGATATTTTTTCTCGCAAATCGTCCATTGTGTTTAAACTGATTTGCATTAATCATTGTAATATATGTATATTAAATAAAATTGAAGGCTTTTGAGATTTAAAATAGATAGTTGATGAATGCAATGTTGCCAGATCTATATTATGCAAAAAAATACTTGAGTCAAAAGTCATTCATTTATTATTTTTGGTAATTAAATTATTAGCTTAATACACTTATAAACTCTGATAGGTCAGGACTAAATTATAAGGAATTTTGGCATTCAAAGTTTTAATTTTATTTAAAAAAAAAAATTTAAATTTTATTATGACTTACGGGGTACTATCCGAACAATCTTAACAAGACGTTTCTGTCAAATTATTACTATTGAACCATCTTCAGTTGTTGAAGAGTTTTTACGTTGTTTAATAGAGCTGAAATGTGCATAAGCAATTCATTAGTAAATTGCTTATGTATTAAATGTCGTCTTAGAAACGATGTTTCTAAGTCCGAAAGGATAGGCTGACAGTGCAGCGTAAAATACTGAATTCCCAGGAGTTTTGTGAGGTGAAATTTAATAAACACAATCCCCTTATTTATTTATTCTTTTTATTCATTTAAACCTCCCCCTCTCCAAAAATCATTCATAATATATGCCACCAGATTTATCCATTTTGTAATCTTTTTTTATTTTCTATTCTCCCAAAAGCGGGAGAGGGAATCAGCAAGAGATAAGGAATCATTCACTTAAACGGTTAGGGAGGGAGAAGGGAGGAGGGAGGTGGGGGGGGGTATTCATTAGCTCAAAACAGTCTAAAAGCTTAGCTCCCTTCCCCCTCCACCCTTTGGGGTTTAATGGTGTTAGATAAAACCAAATGGTGCTGCTGCTCCGCCTCTCCTTACCTATTATCACTATTTTTATTTCATTTAATAAATCCTCTTAACTTGCAGAGTGCTAACAGCCACTCCTATTTGTAAATTAGCGCTATCTTAGATATTATTCTGAATTTAATATTCTGACGGGTTTCAAAGAAATTATATTTTTTTTGTCTTCATTCTAAAACTTTTTGAAATTCATATCGTGTTTTGAAACTCTGAAATTTTTTCTACAAATGAAAAAAAAAGTAATTTTTTTTTTATTATTAATACAGTATATTAAAGCATTTTTACGAATTAAATGGACCCTGTTACGCATTAGTGTGTCAAGCGCCAGCTACCGAGATTTGAGAAAATCAACATTAAAGTTTTTTGTTTTGATTGGATTATATATAATTTTTTTTTGTCAATTGTGCAAGTAACATTAAATATAAATTTTTTTTAGGACATATTCCATAAAAAATACTATTAATTATAGCATTTGAAACAATATTCCGTGCTTAACTCAATTTTTAATTTTTTGGCGCTTGACACACTAATGGGTAACAGGGTCCATATATACGTTTATAGTTGTAAATTCTTGGACAAAGGGTTTATTGTTTCTTTTTTTATTTAGGGTAGAGCCACTCGGTCATCCCTATAAATACAAAATTACAAAGTATTAATATATATACGCAAGTATAAATAAGCAATAATAATACAATAATATTTAATTGAGGTGTATAGCTGATAATACGATTTATTTAAGGTTCAGGAAATCTCCAATGAGCAACGCAGCTAGTTGTTTTTTTTTCAATTTTTATTAGCTGCGTTGCTCATTGGAGATTTCCTGAACCTTAAATAAATACAATAATTGAGTTTATTATTAACCCCAAATTAAATAATCAGAAATTTCCTCTACAGCGGTAAGGGTTAACCCAACTAGGGTGGGAGGAGGGGTTTAAACCCCATTGAAATATTTAAAAATGATATTTCATTATGGAAGGTTTATAATTGCAGACTGCAAGTAAGGTAATAATTTATTTGGCTGACGTTTCGGTCTCGGTAGAGACCATAAAATTTTATTTTTAATGTAAAATTTTAAAAATTAATACTTAAAATTTTGATTTGTATATATATTCTGGTAAACAAGTACAGAATGTGCCTTTAAATTACCGAAATTGAGAAAAAATTGTGTACTGTGCGACACCAGATTACCCCCCCTCCGAGAAACTCCTCTGAATCCGCCACTGGGTGAGATGTGTTTATTTAATCGTTATTAAAAAAACAAGAGTTAATTTATAAAAAATAAATATTTTGAAACATATCACTTGGCGTATAATTTGCACATTAAATTTTATTTTACAAAATATTTCATTGAGAGCATGGATATCGAACGTTTAAATTGTATTTTATACAATCATTTACATTTATTTACTAGCTTACTTTGTAATTATTTAAAATTTTATTTTGCTTATATTAATATATATTTAAAATAATTATAATATATGAAAAGAAATAACGATAAAAAAATATAATAACTGATAATTATTAGCCTATATAAGAAAAAATAGAAAAAAAAAAACAAAAAAAATACGTAGTAAGAAAGATAACAAATATTTGTTTGTAGATAGCCGTAATGAAGATCAATTTAATTATAAGGACCGTCGGCCAAAAAATAAATACTTTTGCGTATTATCCGTTTATTTGTAAATATTTCGACCCCAGTGATATGGAATCATCTTCAGTACAATCAACAGATGTTTTGCAAATCGATTCTTTCTCCCATCTAATATGACAAAACAGCTGAGTATCTGGTCCATGAATGCAGTGGCGTAGCGAGGGGGGGGGGCAAGAGGGGTCATCATGCCCCGGGCGCTACTCACAAAGGGGCGCCAAATGATCCGCAAAAAAAAAATAATTTTAATGTCCGGGAAAAAGATTTTCCATGTGATGGGAAAATTTGGTTCCGCAAAAAAAATAAAATTTTTCCGCAGAAAGGGGATAAAACTCTGCAAAATTTAGCCTCCCTAAAAAAAAAAGGTAAAATGATTTTAACAGCAGGGCAAAAAATTTTCCGCAGGCAGGAAAATTTTTGAGTGTGGGCACCCCGAAAAAATTTATATATACGCCCCTGTATAATGTTAAATGGTTTTCGAATGGGGGGGGGGCGCTAAAAAGGTATTGTGCCCCGGGCGCGAGTTAAGCTCGCTTCGCCACTGCATGAATGTAATTTTATAATCAATAATACTCAAAAGTATTTTTTTTTTGGCTGATGCCCTTATAAATAATTTAACAAATATTTGTATTATTTTTACAAATATTTATTTCTGATAATGGTGAAAACCGAATTAGGAAACAAAAGAAAGAAAAAGAGAATTTAATTCAATACTAACAATACATCCTTTACCCAAACAAAACTGGGGAATATCAACCCATATTTATTTTGTTTTATTTAATAGCAACTTTAATTCAAGATTGTTACTGTTAAGCAATGTCCAAGTTGTTAATATCATAGCTGAGGCCAGAGCCGGAACTACGAGATTTTTAAGGGGGAGGGGGCAAAATTTAATTTGCCGCCCCCTCCTTAAACTTTTCTATACAAAATTCATATCATTTTACCTTTTTTTTAGTAAATCTTTCTTTAATTGCCGCCCCCTGATATCTGCCGCCCGGGGCACATGCACCCACTGCCCCCCCCCCCCTAGATCCGGCCGTGGTTAAGGCTGTTGAGTTGTATCAAGGAAGGTTTGCGAAAGCAGAGACTGGTAGCCAAAATTTTTTCTTTAATGAATGTAGGCCTATACATTTTTAGCCCAATCGAGACCGAAACGTCGGCCCAATAAAATATTTAAAGAAAAAATTTTGGCTGGTTTCGCAATCCTTCCTTGATAATGCCCAAATATGGCAGAAAAAAAAACAAGCTGTGGAACGTCCCCCGGTAGCTATCAATATTAATCATATACAGATACGAAGTTGGATGGCAGCCAGGAAAGAAATCAGACAAAAATTTAATCCATCTTTATCTAATTTTATTTCGATTGGCGACGTTTCGGACGCAAATCGCGCCCTTGCTCAGGACATTCGATAGTTAATAAAATCAATTGTCCTGAGGAAGGGCCCGATTTGCGTCCGAAACGTCGCCAATCGAAATAAAATTAGATAAAAATTGATTAAATTTTTGTCTGATTTCTTTCCTGGCTGCCATCCTACTCGTATCTGTTAATAGTTCAGCCATCATCTCAATATTATTAATCATATACTTTTAGAGAGGAGCAGAGAGACTTTGTTTAAAAAAATTTCATAAAACCGACGCCCTGTTACCCTATATTTTCATAATTGTTTCTTTACTGTGTCAGCCAACCTTGGAAGAAGGTTAGAATTTCTTAATAAAATCATTTTTAAATCTTTCTTTTATCAAAAATCTAAATATCTAAATTTGGTCAGAAAATAATGCAAGTGAGGGCGAATCCTGCAAAAAAACTTGTTCTATTATTAAAAAAAATAAAACAGCGCAGTTCGTAGGCCTATAGATTAGTATAAATAATTTTAAAGAGGGTTTAAAGTGTTAAATAAATAAATGATGAGATTAGAATAATTCAAGAGAGAGGATTTAAAAAAAGAAAGAAAAAAAAGTCGAGAAGCTTAACCCATTTCTTCCCGGCGTTGCGTATACGCAACACCAAGTTTAACTTCATAAAATGCAGTCAAATGAAGTTTTTATGCAAAAGTCATCATTCATTTATTAAAAGGCATTCATAAGCTTTCTTTCTATGTATTTACATTTCAAAATAAGTGCAACACTCCGTGAAAAAAATTAATTACTGAACACCTGTTTTTATCAATATTTTTCAATAATTTTTTTCAAGTACTAAAATATATTTAATTCAACTTTTATGTACATATTCCAGAATGTTATAGATGTGGAATACACATATATTTTTTTCTAAAATATATTAGACCTATGACACAGTAGCGAATGATACATTTATCCGTTGCGTTGACGCAACGTTGGGAGTTCCCCGGCTCGGTTTTTAGTAGTAACATCGTAATATAATATCCTTCTATGACTTTCGTATTTTATTTTATTATTATTATTGTTTTATTATTTGTCCTATTTTTCAATTATTGAACATAGAAATGTCTTTCAACAAAAAGAAAATACAAACAGCTGAGAAAATTATAGCTATTTTTGAGGAATTAGAGGGAGAAGAAGCCATTTATGTAGTCATCATAACTCCTAAAGTAGATAAACTAACTGATGAAGAAGAAATAGAAGATGGACTTATGATTATCAATGACGGGGGTGAATAATTACAGTACATATAGTGCTACATATAAAATTTATGCCAGTATAGACGACAAAACAGATATATCAGTACCTGAAACTACTAATTTCTGATGAACCACACTAGAAAAAATGTATCCTATAACAAATGGGCCGAAGTGTGTCCCAACTAACAGGTATACTCCTAAAAACTGTAAAGTCAGATGTGTCTAAGAAATAAAAAATAAATTTGGGAATTTGACACGCTTACAATTGTTTGAACATTTCTTAGGCGAAATTGTGGAGGATATAGTAGAGTTTTGAATAAACTATGCTCAAACTAAAATAACCTGACATTTGTAATTTCAATAAAAACATTAAGAGAGGACAGAACTCTCCATATTATAATCCGCGATGAAGAAAATGCTCAGACGAGATGCAAAATTTGCAAAATCCAGATGATCTACATATGCAAAAAATATCAGTTTCACCTTTAATCACATTTTTTTAAATTTCATGAGTAATAGAATCAATCTTGTTCAGTTTTTTCATACAATCATGAATATTTAACATTTTGAGCAAAGAAAAGTAGATGATTGAAATAAAAAAAAAAATATTTTTTACCAGGAAACTCCCAACGTTGCGTGAGCGCAACGTTATGTTATGTCAAAATGACAACACATACTGCTAATTTTTAATATTTATCATCTTATTTGAATTACTTTTAAGTGGAATTGATGACAAAATAAAATATTTTTTCAAAATTTCTATTGTCGGGAAGATATGGGTTAACCAGAAAATAAAATAAAAGAAGAGGGATAAAAAAAAAAGGTTGACACGCAATCATACGAAAAATACCTGGAGAATTGAGAAGAGAGAGAGAGAGAGAGAGAGAAAAGACGCAAAGCCTCTCCATCCGTTGGGAGCTGGACCAATATCGAGAGAGATTAGAGAAGCCAACTGTTGTACTCACCTGAAAAAAGAGAAGAAAAAAAAAAAAAAATTAAATAAATAAAAGAGAGAAACGAAAAAAAAAATTATGTTGCAAAAATTTTATTTATCAACTTTTTAGGCCTGCCCACCGACTGACTCCTCTTTTCTTTCCTTTCAATATCTCAGAAAAAGGAGAGAGATTGAATTTGAACAAAATCGGCCAAGTACAAGTCCTTTGCTATGTACGATCGTAAATAATGTTATCTCTTCAATCAGACCTGACATAATACTGAGGTGGCTTCCCCTTCCATCTCAATTTTTTGCCATGAGGTGGATTCGAACTCGAGTTGTTTTCAATTCAGGATTATCAGCTTCACCGCTTTTATCCCCTGCCTCCTCTGCTAATATATAAGCAGAGTAACATAATAAAAACTTCAAGGATTTGCGGCAGTCAAATGTATTTTATTAAATTCATACCAGGCTAATGTTTCGGCCATCTTCAGGCGAGAATAAATGAGAATTCAATTTCAGCGAGAAACATTCGCATTTATTCTAGCCAATCAGCTCTGAAGATGACCTAGACATGGAGCCGAAATGTCAGCTGGTACGGCTCTAATAAAATACATTTGGCTGCCAAAAGTCTTGAAGTTTCTATTTTATTAAAATTAACTCTATTGATTCTGAAACATATCACTTAATTTTTTGTCCTTCGAAACTTTCTTGAAAGTACCTCGGGAAAATAAATCCCAATAGGAATTTCAAATAATAATAATGTCCGCCACGTATTTGGTGCCACATACGTAGGCCTACTCTTTTGAAAAAATTTGCAATAACATTATTGTGGCGGTATTTCGTTAATTCATTGGTCAATGCTTCGGTGGTCGCGGCCTGTGACTTCAGATAACTTCACAGCCAGAAGTCCAAAGGTGTGGCGACCAATATCTGGTTACCAATTGGAAAATGGCACGACCAGGAACAAAATCTTTCAAGGCAGCAAGTGTTCTATTGTGAATGCTCCGGGTTTACTAACTCCTCCCATCTGTCACGTGATTATAATCACGTGTCATTATAACTGTCAAACATGGCGGGAAATTCAAATCTTGCGCTCTTATTGAAACACCAATCAGGTCTATTCTCTAAAAAAAAGGCTTTAAAATTTAAAATAAACAAATGGTTGATAAAAAGTAGTGTAAAAACAATCAGCGTTAAAAAAATGCTATTCTCTAAAGTTTTAACAGCGATGTTAGCATGTTGCTTTTATTTCAAAGCTATCAAAATCATAAACTTACTTTTTTAGGGTTAAGGACGCCATTTTTATTTTAAACACGAGTTTTTTTTTTTTTTTTTTTAAACATTCACACTTTTTCTCATTCACACTCACACTCACACACACATTCACACAGTCTTTTCGGCAACTTAGGCCATTTAAGACTTGACGATAACCGTTGTAGAGAATATATCTATTGTGGGGTCAGGCATTTCTATTTAAGTCATCTGGTATCCAAATGGCTTAAATAAAATCATGAGGGTCGAACCCGGAGTTGGATAGGAGGGAGGGGTATAAAAACGGGGCCTAAACACGAGTTAAAATACTAAAGGCACTCCCTAGTTATGGCATTAATTTTTAACTAAATTTTAACTCTTTGGCTTTAAAGTTTTTGTTTACAGAATAGCTATTTGAGGCAAGGAAGTGATTTTGAATAGAATTTTTTAACGCTGATTGTTTTTAAATTACTTTTTAACACCTATTTGCTTATTTAAATTTTAACGTCTGTTTTTAGAGAGAATATATTGTAAGATTGTAATAAAAAATACATTTAATATAGACATGTCTACATATTTAGAGTTAAAGGGTTTTTGCATTCACTACACAATAAATAAAAAAAGTCTGGTTACCAACTGTTAATGAAAAATTATTTAGTTGATGGATATTTAATAAAAAAAATATTTTTTATCAATTAAATTAAATAGAACATTCAAAATATGAATGCCAACTGAGAAGACAATAAGCAGAACATTTTTTTTTTTAATTACGAACATTCGTAATAATCATTCGGACAAGGCAGTCATTTAATTACGAATTTCACAATTTAATGAGAGAGATAAAAATATCAGTTTATGGTTCTAATTAAAAAAAAAAAAAATAATGAAATCGTAGCTACGTTTTTTGTTATAATTCTCTAAAGTGTCAATTGAATTTTACGTTATCCGATATGAAGTAGGCAGAAGAGAGGATTAAAATTCTCCATGAAAATGAACTTTTTCTTTTAATTAACATACGAATATTTAATTTCATCCTTTGGCTTTAATTTAATTGTCACATGTTGTTAAAAGAAATTTTATGTTTTCTTTTAATTCATCTCATCTTTGTATAATTGATACAACGATGTTGAAAATTAATATTTATTAATTGAAACGGTCGGGAAAAAACAGGTGTGTACGCCCGGGAGTTTTTGTTTTTATTCACCTGTTTGAATTTTCTTCACCGTCATATTTTTTTTTCTTTTAAAGTTTGTATTAAATATTTAAAATATTTCGCCGTAAATTTAAGGTGCGCTACTCGAAAAGCCGTTAGAAGACGATTCAGTACCGAGTTACTCTAGGCGACAAGAGATGGCGTTAGTTTTTCCATAGGGATACAAGGGATTTATTCCAGGCTTTTTTTTTTAGTTGGGGGATGTTTAAGGAAGGGTGCGGTGGGTCTGTCAGCTGGAATATGTAGAAAATCAGTGAAAAAATTGTGGAAAAAATCGATCATTTTTAATGATTTTTTTGCACTTCAAGGGACAAAATCCTCCCCCACATCCCCCCCTTGTATCCAAATGTTAATGTTTTTTAACTTTTCACTTCTCTAGACCTTCTGAAGAAATGTTAAGGCTAAAATATTTCTTTTCATCTCTCCATATTTGATTCATGGCCCTATAATTAACGAAAAGGGTTGGAAATAAGTAGGGGGCTCACCCCCGAAAACGGTATGTGCTGGGGGAAAACGAAGGTCATATTTGGATTCAGGAGGTCATTTTACTTAAGAATCTGAAGGAATTTTCCCGAGGCTTTTTTCTTGCCGCACAGTGTAACCTTTAAAATCCAAGGGAAGTGGGCAAAATTTAATAAATCTACCAAATTTTGTTTTTAATCGTAGATCAAAAATGTTGAGATTTTTTATCAATTACCCGATAAACAATAATATCTTAATTTTAATCTTTTTATTGTCATCTATGTGTGTGTGTTTATACATAATATTACACCAGCTAATTCCGAATTTATTTTCGCTTTTACCTTCTTGAATTACTTTTGTCAAATGAAAGCGAGAGAATCGTCTTAAAATGATATAATTTCTAGTTGTTAGAGAGGGGGAAATTTGCTTTTGGCATGCATGCATGCATGCTTAGTGTTTAATTACATGACTCTTCAATTTTAGATAACTGACTAAAGTTATTACTGCTGACACCAACCAACCGAAATGACTTTGATCCGTTGCACGTTGTGTACGTACCACCACCACTCCATTATTCTCAATTATCTCTCCTTGGCATCACCTATAGTGTGAAAACTTGTTCTTGCTTGTTGCTCTAATTTGCAATGAAATGGCAGCTAATGGAAATGCATGTGACGTCACTCACTCAGAATGATGACAACTTAAGAAGCATCATTTTACCCAAAAAGAAGACAATTTGGGGGTTTTAATTTCTTCAATATTCTCAGATCTAAAGGGACGAATATTGTCACAAGTTGTCTTTAATAAACTAAAAAAAGATTTCGACATCAATGATGCTTCAAGCAGCTTTTTTCTTGATCTTCTTTAGATCTTAGGAGTTTAAAATAAAAATAAAAATATTTTTTCAGAACATTTATTGGATTTCTGGCTGATACGCTTGCTCAATTTTATATGTTTCGAAATAATAATTTGCCAACTTCAGAGTCAACAAAAGTTTAAACTCTTAAGAAGATATTAGGGGACAATGGTATAGCTTCTGGTTTTAGAGGTCGAGGGTTCGTATCTCAGGTTTTACCAATGGATACCAAAAAAGACCTGATCGATGAAATTTGGTATATGCTCCTTACACTAAAATTGTAGACATCTAACAACTTTTGGAGTAAATACGTCACTTGGAAGTAGGACTTTACCTAATAAGTTTTTTCAGAAATTTTTAAATTTTCAATTTCTTTGTTATATTATGATAAAATACTCAATTTTAAAAAGTTTTTATTCTTTGACGTTTTTCCGAGAACTGAATAGTTTTTGAAATAATCACAGAAGAAAACGACATTTTTCGTTAATTTTGGAAAGAAAAATCAAAACAAAATCATGCAGGTGTCATTAAAAAACATGTTAATATAAACAAATTTGTTTCACAAATTCATTTGTGTCATTAAAAAACATGTAAATGTACGACGTATTTACTCCAAAAGTTGATAGAAATCTACAATTTTAGTGTAAGGAGCATATACCAAATTTCTTCGATCTAGCTGCTTCGGTTTTTAAGCAATCGTGTTCACACACACACACACACACATAGACCCTTGTTGTTAGAGAGAATATACGAGAAAGTCTAGGGAAATTCATTCCCCACATTTTTTATCTATGTTTCAAAATATAAGTAATAATTTATTTATCAATCTCCACAGCTAGCCGGGGCTCGAACAAAGAGTTTTTATTCAAATGCTCTAACCTTTACATTTTATGACCGAATTTCTTTTCAACTTCTAATTAGGCTACAGATTTCAACGATTTCTATTAAATTCTTGGATTGTTTCTATCAAACTTTAAACTTTTTTTTTTTTCGTTTTCACTTAGAAAACTTTCCAAATCCGGATAAATTTATAATATAAATATATCAAGCGAAAAGAAAAAAAAATGTTTTAAATTTTAAAATAGAATTTTCTTCCCCTCCTCTTTCCGCCTTGTTTAAGATAAAAAGTTTTTTTTTTTTTAACAAAGTCAATTTCTTTAACTCTCCTACTATATGTTGGTTGGTATTCACATTTCAACTACGCAATACAACGTAGCTGCTGCTAGGTACGTTCTATTGGAAAAAAAGAAATCGAGATAATAAGAAAAAGAGAGAAAGAAAAAAATATATATATAGCCTAATCCACGTTTCCTATTGAAATACTACAACTGTTACATTATAACGAATAAATTGTTACTATTGTTGAAATTATACGTTGCAAATCTAGTCTTGTAATCATTACGTTATATTTTTCTATTCAAGCAAAAGACTATTTGATTTATTTTCGATCAAGAAAGTATTCTTATTTTGCAGCTATGTGAAATAATGCTCATCAGATGAAAGATCTTGCAATGAGGCATTGCAAGATCATCATTTCGTTCATTTAGATGGGTAATGCAAAAATCTGGTGTAACTGGCGCACAGCACACAACCTCTTACCTTCGGTAATCGAAAGTTGTGTATCAGTAAAGTACTAGTACTCTTTGGCCGATTTTGTTCAAAAGCTTCGTGTCACGTCCCATGGGGGTGCCTAACTTAAATATAAAATTTCAACCTCCTAGCTCTTTTCGTTCTTCAGATATTTTGTTCACAGACACACACACACACAGACAGACAGACCATGTCGCGAAAACAACTTTTTTGGATTCAGGGGACCTCAAAACGTGAAGATCCATCAAAATCTCGACATTGAATTTTTGACATGAATCCAATACTTTCTCTCTATATATATTAACATTTATATAGAGGTAAGAGAAAGTAAAAAGGTATAGTTTCTTGACACTTATTGGGGTATGTGTTTCTTGTTATATCTTATTGTAAAATATCTATATATATAATTCGCTAATGTCGGTCTGTCTGTCTGTCTGTCACGCTCTATTTAGGCAACTTTCCGTTGGAATTTTTAAATGAAAGTTTATAACCATAAAGAAGACCTGAAAGAAGAGAAGTGCGATAGACGTGTTTTTTAATGCTCCTCGTTTTTTGAAGTTTTCGCTGGTTTTTTTTGTAATTTCGATGTGAATTTTATATCAAACTGTGAAGAAAAGGCTCGTCAACAAAGCCCCCGCTTTTCTGAAAGCCCTTCTGCTTTGGTGCCGATATATTTGCAAAAGTCTTTCGAATTGATTGCTTGTTTCTTTCTTTTTTTTGACTCATCGTTTCCCCTTTTTTGTGGTTTTTGAAAGTGATTAGCAATTCCTAGAACTTTCCTATTTTTGTTAATTAATACCAATTGGTAAAAACTATATTAAACTCCTGGCCTCCCCTCCATGTTAAACACTCTATGGGCCAAGATGTGTGAAGAGTGATTTTGCCTTCCTCTCCTATCCCTCCTGAAAATATCAAGACGAAGGAAGAAATTGCCGACGCCTTGAGAGCCTTCAAGCGGCAACCAGCACCAAGCATCGACCTTCAAGAGATAAGATTCACCTGTTTTTTCTAATTTTCACTTTCTGTCTTTCTATAATAATTTTATATATTTGATTGATATAGTATAATTATACTTATTTTTAATTAGAATCTTATTAATCTCTCTATGATACTTGAAACAGATTTTAATCATTGTTAATTTAACTTCACACACCGGCTATTAGAGATACACCAATTATTGATCGTTTTATTTAAATTTATATAATGGGAGATAAACGGGCGAGAAGTAGGAGTGGCTCTTTCGGGCCTTTGGAAAAATTTCTTGTTGGAGCTCCAAAACCCGGTCCATCGGGGAACCTGGTTCTGAGAGCACCACCTAAACAATCTGGTGGACAAACAAAAAGCATTGCCCTACACTTGAGGATGACGAAAATGAAAAGACTCTTCTGAGGAAGATCTTAAAAATTTTAAATGAGAATGAGGGCGAGTATAAGAAGATGAATATTGGTATGCAAGGTCTAACCAATAGATTTGATAACTTGGAGAAGCAGATCAAGGCAGATAATGAGGCCCGATTGGCAGAGCTGAACTCCCTTAAGAAGAATATTGAAGATTACGGTCAAAAATTCATTTCCTTAAGTGAAGAAGTTAAAGGTCTGAAAAATCAAGTAATAAATTTGGAAGGTAGAATGAATGCTAGAGAGAGAAAAGACAGGGCCGGAAACCTTATGATTAGAGGGATAAGTGATTTGGACGAGGAAAATCGTGACAGCGAATTAACTAAGAGAGAACTCACAGATTTTTTAGAGGCAAGGCTAAATTTGAATAATATAATGATAGACAGTGCTAAAAGGATAGGAGTGAGAAGAAACGGAATGGAGAGACCTATTATTGCTTCCTTTCGAAGTGTGCAGGAAAAATGGAGAGTATATAATGCGAGGCATCAACTTAAGGGCACCAAGGTTTTTTGGGCTGCGATTATTCATTGGAGGACCGAAGAACTAGAAAGGAATTGTTCAAGTTGGCAAGAGAATACAGGGAAAAAGGCCACGATGTTCGAGTGATGGGAATTAAGATAAAGATAGATGGCGAGGTATTTAAACTTGGAGATAATACGACTCATCTGGCTTTGGAAAGGATTGAAACTTCGGAGAACGAAATGGGGCAGTCAGGTGGGGAGGCAGAAATGTAATTGATGAAAACCACTACACGGACAGTCGGATTGTTGATCGTGAATCCAGCAGCAGTTTGAGACAAGACTCTGAACTCGGACATCCTTTTTTAGGATCTGGAAAGTACAGGATCCGAAGATCTTTGTGCTTTACCTGAACGCTGACATGATTTGTGAATAATGTGATAATGGATATGAAGGACTATATAATTTCAGGAATCTTTCAATCGGTTATTGTCGACGTTTCGGAGCACTGGGTGTTTGTCAGAGAAATAATCTTCTTCAGTGTGGGTGTCTCTTTGAGGAGTCTCCTTTGTATTGCTGAAAGCAAATGTGTTGATTTGGTATTGATAAAAGAGGACGTGAACTGGCTGAATAGGACCTTATGTGTAAAGTTTAATAATTACAGAGTAAAGTAAATACTATGTAAAAATGTAAACTCTCTACTTGAAACGCTTTTATTTGATAATATTTTTTTTAGTTTATTTTTGTTATCTGAAATGATATACGATGTAAACCCTCTCTCTCCATGTATATGTACTAACTGTACCAAATACATTATTCAAAATAAATAATAAATAAATAAATAAAGAAGACCTTCTCGGGATTACAGGAAAATTATTTTCATCCCGAAATTCCTATAACCTTTTTTTTTTAACACTCCACAGTCTTTTCGGAAACTTACGCCATTTAAGACTATTATTATTTATTTATTTATTTTTTTTTTAACATTTACACTTTTTTATTCATTCACACTCACATGCACCCACACATTCCACAGAGTCCTTTCGGCAACTTAGGCCAAATAATAATAACATAATAATAACAACGCAAATATGTTATATAAATATTTATTTCGGCTTCTCACCTCAGGCAATGTCCTAATAATAAGGGTCATTGATATAATCCCATCTCATTGAAAAATATATTTGTAAATTTAAGAAATATCTGATCAAATCAAATTGTTACTTAGACGTATACACACGTATTAAAAACTGGAAGCATACAAAATAGAAATTATTTATATACCAACTAATGTATATAAAAAATATTCCATTATAACAACTCTATATATTAATACTGTGAGATTTTTATATTTTATATAAAATATTTTATTTGTATTTTGTAATTGTCATCTTTATATATTAATGTATGTCTTTCCAGCTCTAATGGGACTGATGATGGCCTTAGTAGAATAAAGCCGAAACGTATCCAGAATTGAGAGTTTTTATTTAATATAGAGGCTCTAAAATTGGCTGCCAACTCCTCTGTCCTGTATCAACTTAGGCCAAACCTTTATGAATATATATTATTTGGGGGTGTCTATTCAAGCCATTTGGTATCAATAAAATCATCGGGCTGCCTGTGACGTTTGGCATACAGTAGAAGGTAGGTACGCTACCAACTAACATTAGACCAAGCCAGTAGGCAACTTTTTGAGTTATTAATTCTTAATGTTACTATTTTCCAATAGGAAATGTATAGAGAAATATTTATGTACTAGACGCAAAGCCCCGCCGAAGGCGGGGCTTTCCATCTAGCCGGGGGCTGCGCCCCCTGGACCCTCTTGCTCGCCTACTTATATACATACCGGTACATACATTTTCCCTTTTCATTTTTATATGTAGAGATTATTTTAGCGGTTAATTATTCATGAACTTAAGATTTTTTGTGAATCATATCCTTTCCGGGACTCTCCCGGTACACAGACAAAAAAATTTACGCCGATATTTTAGAATTCAAAATGTAAATAAATAAAAAAAATCGTAAACATGGTTAAATATTTATATTTTGTTACCATGGCGCTATCCCTGAGGCCTGATTGGTTGTTTCACACATCGGACACCCTCTTAGCCTTTTATATGGACCCTGTTATGCAATGGTGTGTCAAAGACCAAAAAATTAAAAATTGAGTTAAGCAACTCGATGTTTGGTCTTTGACACACCATTGATAACAGGGCCCATATATGCAATGGTGTGTCAAAGACCAAACATCGAGTTTTGAGAAAATCAACAATAAAGATTTTTGTTTACATTGGATTCTATATAATTTTTCTTGTCAATTGTGCAAGTAACATTAAATATAAATTTTTTTAGGACATATTTAATAAAAAATAATATTAATTAAAGCATTTGAAACAATATTCCGTGCTTAACTCAATTTTGAATTTTTTGGTCTTTGACACACCATTGCATAACAGGGTCCATATAAGTATGATTCTTTTCATATGTGTATTCCATGAATGTAAACAAATCCTCAAGCAGGCACTGAATTGGAATGGAATATTAATAATTTTCTTTTGCCTACCGGCTTGGTGTAGTGGGTAGCGTGCCTTCTTCCTATACCAAAAGTCTCGGGGTCGGACCCCAGGCAGTCCAATGATTTTATTTAAGCCATTTGGTATCCAAATGGCTTAAATAAGAATGCCTGGACCCCAAATAAATATATATTATTAAATAACGGTTATCGTCAAAGTCTTAAATGGCCTAAATTGCCGAAAAGACTGTGTGAATGTGAGTGTGTGAGTGAATGAGAAAAAAAGTGAATTTTCTTTTCATAATTATCTCCTGTCACAGGTCAACCCTCTATCATTAGTATGGGGGATATATATCGGTAGCGTTAGTACATATCATACAATTTTTTTACGTTTTTGATAATCAATAATATATGATATTTTTATTTCATTTCAGCAACACAAAGTGCTTTGAACCTTTTAAATTAAATGGAAGGAATGCATTGCATTCACTCAATGATATTTTAATGAGAATTTTTTTTTTATTCAAATCAATAACCATTTTTATTTTAAACTCCTTTTGATTCAAACAAAATCCTTAAATGAATTCTCTTCTCAACGTAATTAAATGTCTAGAAAAATCTATTTATCGGATTATTTTTTTCTTTATATTATTGGCTAGTAGACTAAAATTGAATTTATTTGATACAATCGCCGCCACATTTGAATTTAATCAATTAACTTTTAAATATGTTATAGAGAGCGTTAGCGTCTCAAATATAAAACTTTTCCCTTAATTAGATTATCCTAAAGAAGGAATCAATTAGATATCTAATAAAGTTAGATAAAAGTGAAAACTTTGCAAGAGTCAATTTGAATAATTTAATTTTAATATGGATAAGAGAGGGGGGGAGAAGTGGGGAGGGAAAAGGAGTCCCGGCCTACTAAAGAAGGAAATTCAATTATAATTGTAGACGCTATATTAACATTTTTGTTTAAAATTGCAACGTTTTAATTTTATTATAGAAACAAAATAATAATTAAAAAAAAGGAGGGGGTACAACAGTAGTCATTTGCAAGGAAAACTTAAATTCTACATCTACGTATTTTTTAATAGGTGATAAACAATAAATTTTTCATTGTAAAACTTCAAAAAAAAAAAATCATTGTGTCGTTTTATAAAACCACGATGCAAGTGAAACTTTTTTTTCGGTGCATAGGCGTTTAACTGAAAATTTTCATGAAAATTATTCAATTAAGGCTATTAAAATCGCGTTTTTAATCTTAACATAATAAATGGAAAATGAGGAATGATAATGGGAAATCAATAGATGCATGTTAAAAACTGAGAACAATATTTATTTAACAATTGAAGATTTGAATCATTTTAAATTATTTTAAAAATTATATTTTATCAATTTAAAAATTGAATAATTATGGTAAATCTCGCATTTATTTTTTATAATTCGTCATAAATATTAAATTTGAACTTTCCTATTTTTGTCGTCACGGCTTGTGACGTCATGGCTTGTAGCGTCACGGCCTTTGACGTCACGGCTTGTAACGCTGATATGCTGATAGAAGAGCAAAAAAATTTGAGAGAATCAAATAAAAGTTTCACTTTAAAAAATTAAATCTATTTAAATAGCATTGGAGAGTTGCCACCGAAGGCAGTTTCTCCTAGGTGTTCCTTGCCCCTGCCGTGCGATGAACTGTTGGCGACAGACTGTACGTTAAGGGTACAGCAGCGGCACGGCACGTCTATTGGAAATTGGCCTTTAATCAACGTTGTTCCACTGTATCTCATAGTTTTTTGTATTATGAACGGCCCAAAAATTCACCTATTCTCAAATCTATCCACCCCCTCCCTTTGCCCTACCACTAATAGATCAAATAGTTCTATTGATTTCGTTAAATTTGAGATGAATGGATTTTGATTCTTCTTCCTACCCTAAATTGCATTATCATGTAGCCCTATAGAAGTAAAGTGACTGAGAGAGAGAGATGCATGTTGTCCAAGTGTTTGTTATACAAGCTTAAAATTACATTGAGGCTTTAATTACATTTACAGATTTCGGCAGCTTTGTTGTTGTTGTTGTAACTAACTGGATTTCCTCCTTCCTGGATTGGATTATTATTATTAGGCCTAACTTGAAATAAAAAGAGTCAGCCAACATCAAATGATAAATTACAGGTGAGATGGAAATGGAGAAATAATACATTAGATTAAAAAAACACTAACTTGACTTAACATTCTTCGACTTTTCAATTTCATCTCTCTGGGAACGGCCACTTCAAACTAACCTAACCTACCAATATTTATAATAACATGGTACCAGAAGTCTCAAGAACAACGTAAAATGCCTAGGATTGGCAAAAAAAATGATATTAAACTAAGAGTTCTCGTACTACATAACTTTATGAGATCGGAAATGACCTCAGATAGGTCCGGGAAGATCTAGAGCAGGTCAGAGAGTCGTGTAGGCGTAATTGGGAAAAAGTTAAAGGAAATAGTCCGAGTGCAGGTCATGCAAGGACACGAGCAACACCTGCAGGTGGCGAAATGGTGAAACAAAGAGAAGAAAGCCTCGAAACAGGGTACTGAGCGGCTGAAGCACAGGTTGTGGAAATGGCCCGGAGCACCCCGCTACCTGTATTAGAGAATTAAGACCTAAAGGGCAAGTAGATGTGGCCTTTAAATTTGTAACTCAAACAACTTCGATACTATTTTTTTTTTTTTTACATGTTTTGAACTACTACAATTTTACATTATACCCACATACATATACAATCTTTACACCAAGAGAGTCTCTTTTTCTTCACCTTACAACACACCTTATCATCTCAACTGTGTAGTAGAAACTATCATTTAGTTTTTTCATATCCCCTACATCTACAATAATAAACTTAATAAACCGGGTTGATATTTTTTTTAAATATCTCTCCCTAGAGGTGTGGTACATTGGACAATTTAACATTATGTGCTCTAGATTTTCCCTTTCCTTTTGTTGCATAGGGTACAATATTGACTTGGGTCTATCCTACACATTTGATCCTTGTAAATCAGCTGTATACAATACTTTCTATTTGCCAGTCTTAGTCGCGCGATTATTTTATGTTTTGTTATATGGCATCTCAAGAGCAGATATTTTGCCGGTCCATTCTCGGGGTAGAGATCCTTATATAACCTATTATATTTTCCCTTGCGTACTCTCGTCACTATTTCTTGTCTTCTAGATGCTTCAAATTGGTCTATTAAGGTATTAAAGTTTTTATTATTAATATTTTCAGGTTGGGTATTTATTGTCTTCAATATTTCTTTTAGCTGCGTGAACCAATTTAAGCTTTGGTGATTTCCGCTGGTGGGGTTGCTGTCTAAATATATCAATCTCTTCAGACAGCTTAGGCGTTCTGTTTTCAGACATTTCAGTCAATGTGATCCACCATCTCAAAGCCTTCTTAATGATTGATATGTGTATTGCATTGCTTTCCATTTCCAGGAATAAATATCATTTTATTAATATATTAATATAGTAATATTAAATAAATCAGACATCTTGTTATTATTGAAGTTAAAGTTAGCAAGTTTACCTCTTCCCCTACATAAGCCCATTATGCCTTTAGTTTGTTAATCGGTAGAACTTCCAAGAAAATTAACTAACAAGACCATTGGGGGTAGGGGTGTTTCTAATAATAATAGTAAATCATTAAACAACTTTGCCATCTGGCCTTTTAAAGAAGATGCTAAAAAATAAGGGGATATTCATTTGTGTTATCTATTTTATAAAAATGGAAGAAAGAGATTTCCTAATACGAATCGAAAAGTTAATCCGTTAATTGGTAAAATAAATAGCAATCGAAAGCTTATTTAGAAAGTGATTTAACACATCGTTTTTGTTTCCACTATTTAAATTCCTAATTTTCCAAATTAAATTGACTTCGTAGTTTCTTCGCCTAAGACAGAAGATGTTCGGGCAAAAAATTATAAAACCATTGTTTTTATTTTAAAGTTAGTTATTAATGGTCAACTGGCTTGTAAAAGTATCAGTTTCGATGCAACAAATCCTAACCCTCACCGCATCCCTACAGCCACTAGATCATAGAAGAAGCGTGTCTGCACTCTCTCTCTTCTACAGGTATTACCATGGTCAATGCTCTGCTGAATTAAAATCAATTATCCCACCCAATGCAACATATACACGGAACACAAGGAAGGCATCGTCCCAGCATCCCTATGCTGTTCAGATCACGACTAACAGAACTAGTCAATTCCAATCTTCTTTCGCCCCCATGACCTCCCGTGATTGGAACAACTATCTTCCCCAAAACCTACAATCTTCAACAGTACACAACTTTCTCTTACCTTAGGTAATCGAAAGTTGTGAACTGTGCTTGTCACACCAGATTTTTTGTGTTGAGATATATTTAGTTACCGACAGTAGGGTACATTTGAATTCAAGATGTAAAATTTATAAGTTTGGGAAAATATTTATATTTTGTTACCATGGCAACCATTTCTCCTATCTTCCCTATGAAATACAAGAGTAAAGTGGTCTTCAGAATATTTCAATGGCAAAATGAGAATATACATTTTAAAGAGCATCTAAAAAATAATTGATTTTTGAATTTAAAAAAAAATCGTTGGAGCGAATTTTGAGAAAATCGGAAAAAACTGAAAAAGTGCATCAGTAAAGTACTAGTACTCTTTGGTCGATTTTGTTCAAAAGCTTCGTGTCACGTCCCATGGGGGTGCCTAACTTAAATATAAAATTTCAACCTCCTAGCTCTTTCCCTTCTTGAGATATTTTGTTCACAGACAGACAGACAGACAGGCACACACACAGACAGACCATGTCGCGAAAACCACTTTTTTGGATTCATGGGACCTCAAAACGTGAAGATCCATCAAAATCTCGACATCGAATTTTTGACATGAATCCAATACTTTCTCTATATTTATATATATATATTACATATATACATAGGTAAGAGAAAGTAAAAAAAAACTTTCCCGTAGATGATAGAGAAAGTGGAAGCAAAAGTATATTTTTCAGAAGACAGTAGTGCTATTTTGTTAATTATGTATAAAACTTTCATACAACACCAAATGTTCCTGATGAATATTATTGAAGAATAGAAAAATAAGAGAAATAATTCAATAGTGATGCGGGTTCATATTCAAAAAACAGTTGCTTAAAAATATATATGGAAGTAGCTTACAAAAAAATAAATGTTTTGTTTTTAAGAAACTGGTTGCATAACGTTCGAAGTCCGATGATGACCAGTGGTCCCATAAAAACGGAAAGTTAACAACACATAATATGGCAGATACCGATCCTTTATTTACATTAGATTAAAAGTAAATGCCGCAGATGGGAAAAACAAAAAAAAATGTGGGGTCCAGTTTCCCGGACCGAAATTCTCTTTGACATGTATTCCAATTACATAAGGTCAAAAAAAAAAGAATTGTTTCATTTTATCCTGAACTTTAACTCTAGCAACCATGCAGTTTACACCAAATGGCAGACGAATTCCTTTTTTTTACCCCTTGCGGGGTTTTTATCCCTATCGCGTGAATATTAATTATTCTTTCTCATTGCTCTGTGAAATTAACATTTTTTCTTTTTTAATTTATTAAAGTTGTCTAATTTAAAAAAAAAAAAAAGTTTTAATAAATTAAGGTAAGATTTAACCGACCCTTGTACACATTCGCTAGACGAGGATATATTGCACTTGCCTTGAGGAGGAACAAAAAAAATCCGTCATAAAATTTAATTATTCTCATTAAGTTTTATGTTGATTTCTTTTTTTTTTTCTTAATGTGACCAAGCATCATGTATTTTAAATGTCATGTGATATTTTATCAAAAATCGCAACAGTTTGATCAATATCTTATCTTTTGATTTATAAAAGACAATCTTGTTTTTTGTAATGCATAGACACCGTAACTATAGGAGGGATTTTCATGGAGTTTTTTTTAATATGTAGAGAATATTCTTCGGGTTTGATGCTAGTCCGATGATGACGCAGAGAGTCTCAAGAGAATAATGAGAGATCTGAGGCCGAAGGAACCTATTTGGCATTCGAATCCGCCAGTTTACAGACATCCCGAATTAGCTAAATGTTCCCATGTTTTTCTTAGAGATGATACGGTGAGAAGTCTTTTAGTTCCAGACGTCATAGGTTAATCAGCCGAAGTGACAAAACGTTTGAAATTGAAGTTAAAGGTAAAATTAAGGGAGTTTCAAGAGATTGAATAAAGCCGGAATATATTGACACCTCCGGGTCTAGTGAATTTGACAAGTGTACATCGGTGTCAAGCTCACCAAAAACAAGATCGATACTCCGTAGACGAGATGGGAATCAGCATCTTCTCATCCTTCTAAGCTGCCATCAAATCGCGTAAGATTCGAACTTGCCAAGATCGAGGAAAGGACAAGGAGCGGAAGATTGATCCATCCTACTATTCAGCTAACCACGAAAGTGATCTGGAAGGGTGGCATGTGGTTCTATGTGGCATTGGTCGCCATCAATATGAGTTTTGTTTTTATTCATATTAATATTACTTTCTCTTACCTATGTATATATGTAATATATATATAGAGAGAAAGTATTGGATTCATGTCAAAAATTCGATGTCGAGATTTTGATGGATCTTCACGTTTTGAGGTCCCCTGAATCCAAAAAAGTGGTTTTCGCGACATGGTCTGTCTGTGGGTGGGTGGGTGGGTGTGTGTGTGTGTCTGTGTTCAATTTTAAGCATGAAGGAATTGAGCTACGAGGTTGAAATTCTATATTTAAGTTAAACACCCCCGGGACCGGAAAAATAAGCTTTTAATCAAAATCGGCCAAAGAGTACTAGTACTTTACTGATGTACTTTTTCAGTTTTTTTCGATTTTCTCAAAATTCGCTCCAACGATTTTGTTTAAAATTCAAAAATCAATTATTTTTTAGATGCTCTTTCAAATGTATATTCTCGTTTTGCGCTTGAAATCTTCTGAAGCCCACTTTACTCTTGTGCTTCATAGGGAAGATAGGAGAAATGGTTGCCATGGTAACAAAATATAAATATTTTCCCATACTTATAAATTTTACATCTGAATTCAAATATTCCCTACTGTCGGGAACTAAATATATGTCGACACAAAAAATCTGGTGTGACAAGCACAGTACACAACTTTCGATTACCGAAGGTAAGAGAAAGTTGTGTGCTGTGTGCCAGTCACACCAGATTTTGAAAGAAAATTTTTTTCAAATAAACTTAAAAAAAAAATCTTCCTTAAAGCGTGTTTTTAATTGCTAAAACGATATATCGAGGTGCTTTGTTATGAATTTATACAAACATGTTGGGAATTCCACTAAACTTAAATAAAAATAAACCACCTATATTTTTTACTTTTTTAAAGAATATATCATCCATGTATATAAAGTTATATTCCGTGTGGACAATAATAAATAGATAAAGAAGAGAGGAGAGGGAGAGAACTTATTACATTCTTTTGGTCTACCTTTTAAGACGAAATTCCTTCTTTTTTTTTTTTTGTCCATTTTAGTTTCCCAATTTTTCTCTCTCACTCACTCTTCTCATCGAGCCCTTCAGGGGCTTTGCTTCTATCGACAATAGGATGTCAATAGGATGCCGCCAAGGCGACATGAGATTGGTTTTTGAGTTGATGTAAAATTTGTGACGCTATCTATAAAGAGGGATGCGAATGAATGAATGCTCTATAGAGTTATCTCCTGGGAATTGCGCATCTGATAATCCCCCCGCCCTCCACTCGTTGCCTTATTTTAAGCCAAGCAACCCTAAATCCTAATTTGCTAACATCACACTTGTAGGAATTAGATTTTCAAGAGAGAGACCGTAGCTAAATCAGATATTTATCAATCCTCTTGTCAAAAGCAGCAGAGTGAGAGTTTAAAGCCTTTTTACTGCTGATCGTAAAAAAGAAAATTCTAAATTTTTACAAAAATAAATCTCATAGGATATGCAAAATGGCATAAACTAAAATAAGCATTCTTCTAAACAGATAATATCTCATTTTTCATAAGTCCGGATTCCTTTGCAATTGCATTTCTAACATTGTTAACAGTGTATGTCCTGGGGAACCAATTTTTTTATACGAATCATACCAACTTGGTACGTATGGTTCAAATTGCATATCGATATTTGGAAATCTGTATATGTTCAGCTTTTTGAGCTTTACAAAACAGTCTAATTAAAATAGTGCTATCTCAAAAAAAGTGTTTTTTTTACGTCATTAAATTTTTTATAGATATTTGAGAAATAGGAATTAATTAGGGTATAGTGTTTTTCAACCTAATACTTTGCGCAAATTTGTCAAAATAGATTTGAAATTCTGAGAAGTGTCTTTCAAAGACTAAAAGAGTACTAAAATCAGAAAAGTTAGGAGGGAAAACCACCTCTAGGTAGTGGACTTTTTTTGCTGCCCTCTACCCTTCAACCACGCCAACACTGAGAAATACCCTAACACGCCGATTGCCCTGGAAATTAGTTATCAAGAAACGTTTGAAAAGTGAACATATCGCAATCAAAGGTATCCAAGAAATTAACAAAT
Organism: Euborellia annulipes; assembly: GCA_023213315.1. NCBI lineage: Eukaryota > Metazoa > Arthropoda > Insecta > Dermaptera > Anisolabididae > Euborellia > Euborellia annulipes. The sequence continues at coordinate 51,406 of JAKCPI010004151.1, forward strand.
TCTAGTTAACTATATTATGCATAATTTACAAATATATTCGGGGCCAAATCCACAAATGTGTGTGCTCGCGTTTTCAATGTTAATAAGAAATTTTTATTAACAAGTATAGAAATTTTTTTTCAACAATCACCGGCGTAACCTGACTGATATAAATTACGATTTTTAAAGCTCCAAAAGAATTTGATTATTTTACTAATTATGAACGTGCATATTACTTACTTTCGGGTAAATTTAAATTTCAAATCATTCTCTATCTATTCTTATAAAATTTTTTTGAAATATTCTTAAACTTTTTAATTTCAGTCCCCGATCTTAACTCATTTGGTGCGATGGAGAAGGAAGGGTGTAAGTAATTTTTAATTTACAATTTTATGAATAGGATATTATAAATTTTATTTTTTGAGCAATAGCGCACGGAATTAAATCCGTTAGAAGAAACGAACCAGTGCAGAGTCTGTCCAACTCCCTGGGGATTCTCCAACTCTCTCCCAATTAAAAGGAAAGCAGTTAAGAACACTTTATGAAATTATTTCATTTAACTAGCTACTAATTAAACGGCAAGATAACATTTATGTTATTTTATTTTTTTTGTCTTTCATAATGAAGGGAAAATAAAAAGTAGGAAAGAATTTACAGTAGTAAATTCAAAGGAGCGCGCGCGCTCTCACTGTAGATTTTCTCGAAACATTTTATTTGGTGTCTTATCTTTATGAGACATATTTCTTTCGATTTAAAATGATATGTATAGTAATAGATGTGAATCGATGTGTCACATGATCCTATAATCGTAAAAAAAGTCACGTAAACTAATAGATCTTAATGGTGATGACATAACTTGTGGCGCGTCAAAATATACAACTGTCAAAAAAAATGAGAAGTTAGAAGAGGTTATTTCTCCATATTTAAGAAAAAAATGGCCGCATTTGTTTACATTCTGATGAATGTAAACAAAAAATTAAAATGTAAACAAATGGAAAAAATTGCGGTAGGGAACTTTTTTTAAAAAACCGGAAGTGCTAGGGACCAAAACGTATTTTTCCCGGAACCAGTTTTTTATGCTGAATACGTATATGTAATTATAATTTTTCTACGACCTTTAGTTCAGGCATGGGCGTAACTAGAGAATTTGGCTGGGGGGGGGTCCATGGGACCAACTATCTTCCGGGGGGCCTGGAAAGCTCCATATTTTCCCATAATTTTTGGGGCAGGAAGCTTTTTGGGGGTACCACGAGCCTTCTGGGGCCCCCCTAGTTACGCCCATGTGAATGCGTCCGGACAGACGGACGGACACCGGAATCTCTGCATAAGCTCTCTCCCTTAGTACTATGTACAGTAAGAGCTAAAACCAGTGCGACTTTTCGAGCGCCTTTTCCATCCCTAGTTGGAATTTCTGAATTTTCTTTTATGCTAATTGTCAATTTCCATTTCCCTTTTATAAAATGGTGAAACCTTTTATGGGACAAGATAAAAAAAATAATAAAATTTATATCTATTATTTGGTAATAAATAAAATAAATGAAGACTATATAAACTCTATTGCAAGGAGGAAGTGGTTGTTGTTGTTGTTGTGGAACGGATTGAAATAACAATGTCTCTCTGTATCTCGACTCATTAATCTCTTCTTTACCTCAAATGAGAAACAATCCCTCTCTCTCCCTCTCCCTCTCCCTCTCTCCCTCTCTGCAAGTACGAAACTATCTTCCACTTCTTTCTTCTCTCTCTCTCTCGCCTAGCTACAAAGATTGATGGTAGATTAGACTACGCACCTGTTTGTTTACGTCATTAAAACATTCCCGTTTTTTTTTTCTTTCAACAAAAATATAAGTTTACCTTCTTCTTTTAGTTATCTATCAATTTATCTATTAATATTAATTTAGAATACAAAATTTTCTTAATATCTTTAAATTTTATTAGAAAGAAGAAAAACAAATTATTCTACGAGAGTCGTTCAATAAGTCCTTAGAAAATCCACAAGATTTTCTCGTAGCGTCGAAATTTGTTTCTTTTTATTAAGGCGGAATAGGAGCGAAGGTGTTACGCATGCTTTTCCTGATAAGAGGGCGTTGTGTGTCATAAAAAGTATGCCCAAAAAATCAAGTAATTCAAAAATTTGCCAAGAGAGGTCAGAATGGTGGCTAATAATATTTAATGCATTTGGTTGATTTTCATTGATCTTTTAATAATAAATACTTTATAAATGTTATTATATATTATGTATCTTTTATAAAAGCATAAAAATATATAAATATAGGCCAGATATAGGCTAATACTATATCGGCTGTCAGACTAGCCTGCCATCTCTTGCAAGAATGCTGAACTAATTTGACAGTTAAATTTTGAATAAATCATCTAAGCTTATTTTAAAAAATTCTTAATTAATATGTGATTAATAATAACAATAAATTCATTTTTAAATTAAAAAAAAAATTAAAGATTATTGGAACAGATTGTTTTTTTGTATTTGCTTGATAACAAAAAATTAATTTCGATAATTTGTTAATAAGTCATTAAAAAAATTATAGCTCGATGACCCAATAATCTCTTATGCATTTAATTTATTAAAAAAAAACCGCATTGAAAAATTCCTTATAATAGTCTAGTTTTTTTTTTAGTACGTTTAGACGTCGCTCCTGAACCCCCTTAAGCATCTGCTCCTGTGTTCGCAACTATTTACAATTGGGTAAATGAGTTTAAAGGTGGATTCACATCAGGACCTGACTTGACTTGAGTTGAGCCCGATGGCGAACCCAACCTATGTATTCCTATGGAGGTGCACACACTGCTGAGGAAACCGAGTTGTCGGCAGCAGTGTGTGCACCTACATAGGAATACATAGGTTGGGTTCGCCATCGGGCTCAACTCAAGTCAAGTCAGGTCCTGATGTGAATCCACCTTTAAACGTGGCCGTACATCCACAAAGGATGAACATTGTTCGAGACGTCCAGTGGAAGTGAATACGCCCGAAATGATTGACAAAAATTCAGAATATGGTTTTGAGAGATCGACGAATCAAAGTGCGCGAAATAGTTGAGGCCACAGGCATATCGCAAGAGGGGAGAAGGTAGAGTGTTTTCTATTTTGCACGATAAATTGGATGTAAAAAAGGGTGCCGCCTGTGCAGTTTGGATTGAAAAATTTATAAAAAAAAAGAGGCTTGTCTTCCTAAATTTCTTCTTAGCTAACAAACTACGACCTGGGGTCTTATTTGATCATTTGATAAGTTTAACTGAAAAGACTCGAAAGTCATAGTCAGGTAGGGAGGGATAGCTAATTAAAGATAGTAGTCATAAATATTTGCATTCACTAACAAGTGTAAGCTGATTTCATTTCTTCCGACTCCAAAAAAAAAAAACTTTCTTACACAAATCAGTGAAGTTAGTTACGATATCCTCCATCCTCTCTGATTTTGAATAAAAATGTCAAACAGATTGGGATGTCTATGAAATTCTAACATAAACGAAACTCTCGAGTTGTCACATGAAATTTAAACTAAATATTATAACTTTTGATAATTTAATCTCTAATTCAAATAAAATGACGTCACTTGAGCAATGTATCATTATTATATTCTAATAAATTATTTATTTATTTTAAAAGCTTAATTTGATTTTGTCTTAAAACTTATTTAGCATAGGATTTATTATTAAAATCAAAGTTTAAATCTCAATGAGAGAGAAAGAGAGAAAGAATTAAGTTTTAAAATGAAATGGAGGATTAATTAGTTTAGTAAAGTTTATCTTTATTGTTTTTCCTTTTAAGAATCTTTTGTTGAAAATTTTGTTGTTGTTGTTGTTATAGAAGAAAAACTTTTCGTTTGAATTGTGCTTTATGTTCTTCTTCTAAGCGTTAAAGAGTCAAGTGTTTTTAGGCTAGGCCAAGTGTTTGAGTGTTTTGTATAAGAATGTGTCGACAAGGCAATAAAATTAATGAAACAAAGAGAGGAAGCAAGAGAGATAACCATAAAAGAGAGAGGGAAAGACACAAAAGAACTCTTCTTTATTACTTACGCCAATTAATCGATAACCAATCAGAAAGAGTGCCACCATTTTGTTTGATTTTGAGGTTAGATTTTTTTTTTTTTTTTTTTTTTTTTTTTAAATAAGCTTATTTGCCCCCGAGTTTGGCGTAGTAGGTAGAGCGCCTCCCTCCTATTCCAAACGTCGCGGGTTCGGACCCAGGCAGTCCGATGATTTTATTTAAGCCATTTGGATACCAGATGGCTTAAATAGAAATGCCTCAACCCACAATTTATATATCAATCACAACGGATATCGTCTAAAGTCTTAAATGGCCTGAGTTGCCGAAAAGACTGTGTGAATGTGTGTGTGATTGTGAGTGTGAATGAGAAAAAGTGTGAATGTTTAAAAAAAAAAAAAAAAAAAAAAAAAAAAATAAGCTTATTTACAAAGAATACACAGAGAAATTGTTGATAATACTAGGCCAATAGAGAATTCTAAATGACGTCATTGATTCAAATTATAAGGTATTTAGGGATATAGTCGAAATAACCTTTAGATGTCGAAACAGATATAATCTATATATTATATATAAAAATGAAATGGGAAAAATGTATGTATGTATGTAAATATGTATGTATATGTTTTATAGAAATCCACAATTTTCAATGAATTCATTTGAAATTAAGTACACCTATAATACATGGCTCTGGGAGTAACGTAGTAATAATTTGAATCTCTTAAATGTTTTGGAAAATTAATTATAATCAAATTTCTTCAAAATGGGAACACAAAATCAACAAGTTGGCTAGAAATTAGAGAGCGTCCTTTATGCTGTGTGAACCAGCTTCCTACCTGACTATGGGCTGGGGGTGGGGGCTACGCAGCAGTTGAAAAACGAAGAGAGGACGCAGGTGACTGACCCTTTAAACAGTCATAAACAGACCCTTTTGTGCTGTTCCCAATCGGTACCCTCGCCTCGCTTGAATATAAGATCCTTCCTTAACATCTTAACACTTGCATTGCAACAAGAAATATCCCAAATTGGGAATAAACTTGCTCGCTGAAGGCGAGCAAGGGGTCCAGGGGGCGTAGCCCCCTGGCTAGGCGGAAAGCCCGCCGAAGGCGGGCTTTGCGACTAGTTATTAAATAAAAATATTTTTAATTATTCTTTGAGTTTTTCTGATAGTCTCAGCTTCCCCGTGTTGGGGCTAATTTTTCTCTTGAAGCTGTAGCATTTTATTCCAAATGAGAAAACTTTTTTATTTAACTTTTGATTGGACAAAAGCCTGTAGATGGTCCCAATCAGGGTTGCTGCGGATGCAAAATTTTTAACATCCGCGGATGCGGATTTCAATTTTTTTTAAAGAGATATACAAGTTTTAAGTGCGCAAATGAGGGCTCGCTGGTGTAGTGAGCTAGGGTGTGCAAAGAAGATCCCTGTTCAAATCCTTGGCGTGCGGGATTTTTCATTAAAATAAAAATATTTATTTAATGTAAACAAATCCTCAAGCAAGCCCTGGATTGGAATATAGGATCTTTCCACAATAGCCCTCAGGCAACTCTACGAGGAGAGGGAGTTGCTGTGACATCCCGTCCTGTGGAAGGGACGTAAAGAAGGTTCCCTCTCAGTGATGCATCCTTCGAAAGGAGTAGGCTACACGCCGGTGTTGAGGGAGTCCCTCCTCAAACTAGGACATCCTCCATAGCATAGAAGAGGTTGGATAAAAGGAGCCGGTTGGAACCAGAAATAAGGATTAGTTCACTAGCTAGAGACGAGAGCAGGAGGAGGAGTTAGAGACAGGAAATGATGTAACTTCACGGGGTGCCGGTAGATGGCTACGGCCAGAGGCCGGTTGGGTTTGAGGTGTGTGTCACGGTACACGTAAGCACCTCGGGTAAATAAACGGGGATCCCGATAGGAATTTCAAATAATAATAATAATAATAATAAGTGCGCAAATAAACGAAAGGGATGTTAGTTTTTAATTTTTTTATATATTTTTATTTATAAATATCAATTTTTAGTACAATTTTGAGTACCAAATAAAATAAATTTCAAAATCAAATTTTTAGTAATTAAATTAAAAAATCTGGTGTGACTGGTCGCACAGCACAACTTTTTCTTACCTTCGGTAATCGAAAGTAGTGTTCTGTGCATGTCACACCAGATTTTTTTGTGTCGACATATATTTAGTTTTCGACAGTACCGTATATTCGAATTTCAAGATGTCAAAATTTATAAGAAGGGGAACATATTTATATTTTGTTACCATTTGTTACGCATTCTCCTATCTTTCCTATAAGTAAAGTGGTCTTCAGAAGATTTCAATGACAAAATGAGAATAGACTATACATTTTATTGAGAATCTAAAAAATAATTGATTTTTGAATTTTAATCAAAATCGTTGGAGCGAATTTTGAGAAAAACGAAGAAAACTGAAAAAGTGAATCAGTAAAGTACTAGTACTCTTTGGCCGATTTTGATTAAAAGCTTATTTTCACGCCCTAGGGGGGTAGCAAACTTAAATATAAAATTTCAACCTCCTAGCTCATTTCCTTCATGCTTTAAATTGAACACAGACAGACAGACCATAACCGCATCCGCAAAAGATCCGCATTGATTATTGCGGTTGCAGATGCTGATGTCTAAATCAATACGAAAGTTCACGGATTTACGGATGCGAATATCCGCAACACCCCTGGTCCCAATATAGGAAACGACACATGTCTTTGTAATAATTAAAATTGGCCTGAAAAAAACTCCCTTACTTCTTTTGCCACTATTTTACTTGGATTTTTACTAGTATTTCCTGTAGGCAAGGGCGGATACAGGGGGGTGGGGTAAAGGGGTTAATTACCCCCCGCCCTCGGGGTTTGGTGTAGAGGTTAGCGTGCTAACCTCATATACCGAACGTCGCGGGTTCGGACCCCAGGCAGTCCGATGATTTTATATAAGGCATTTGGATACCAAATGGCTTATATAAGAATGCCTGGACCCCAATATGTATAATTATAAATAACGGATATCGTTTAAAGTCTTAAATGGCCTAAGTTGCCGAAAAGACTGTGTGAATGCGTGTGTGATTGTGAGTGTGAATGAGAAAAAAGTGTGAATGTTTTTTTTTTTTATAAGAATTACCCCCCCCCCCCGAGATTTGAGAAAAATATATATATTTTTTTATGAATAAAATGTTATTTTTAATGAAAAATTTTAAAAATTAATACTTAAGAATTTGATTCGTATATAGATAGGCCCTATATTTTGGTAAACAAGTACAGAATGAGCTTTTAAATAACGGAAATAAAAAAAAAAAAAAATTGTGTGCTGTGCGACCAGTCACTTCAGCTACCCCCCCCCCCCGCCTCCCAGGAACTCTTCTGGATCCGCTCTTGCATGTAGGGGGCAAGACGTAATTCCAACTTGGAGTTTCTCAAATAGAGGGTGACAGACAGACATTTCTCTTAAGTATACCAATATATCGAAGGAAATAAATAATAATAAAACAGAAATTGAATTGATATAGAGGAGGTTATAGAGCAAGATCCCAGAGCCCCCAGACAATACTCATTTTCTCACAAATAAAATGTATTGGATAAAGTAGTATTAGTACGTACTTTGAGTGTAAGCATATTTGCAAATTTGGGCCGTGGGCCAATTTATAGGTAACCAAGTGCCAAACATTGGTAAAAATAGTACTAAATATACTTATTTTCTCATTCTTGATTTTTACGTATATTTTTAGAGAATATTGTTAAAAGTTAATAATCAATACTGCCAGACACTTACCATGGGCCAAAACTCTTGCCAGACGCTTCAAAGTTACCAAAAAAAGTATGAAACTATACTCATTTTCTCATTCTTGATTTTCATATATGATATTCAGGGAACCAATTCAAGAATATTTGTAAGCTGCCAGACCAATCCGTTGGGCCAAACATCCCGCCAGACACACCTAAAGTGTCACTATGCATGTGTTAAAGATAGGGAAAAACAATACTAACTTTTCTCAAAGTCTCAGAGCTGATTTTTATGTATGTTTTAGAGAATATTGTTAAAAGTTAATAATCAATACTGCCAGACACTTACCATCGGCCATAACTCTTGCCAGACGCTTCAAAGTTACCAAAAAAATTATGTAACTATACTTATTTTCTCATTCTTGATTTTTATTTATGATATTCAGGGAACTATTTCAAGACTATATGTAAGCTGCCAGACCAATCGGTTGGGCCAAACATCCCGCCAGACATAGATAAAGTGTCGCTATGAATAGGCTCGTATGCTAAAGATATGTAAAAACAATACTAACTTTTCTCAAAGTCTCAGAGCTGATTTTTATGTATGTTTTAGAAAATATTGTTAAAAGTTAATAATCAATACTGCCAGACACTTACCATCGGCCATAACTCTTACCAGACGCTTCAAAGGTCCCGAAAAGATTATCTAACTTTAAGCTAACTTATTTTCTCATTCTTGATTTTTATATATGATATTCAGGGAAGTATTCCAAGACTATTTGTAAGCTGCCAGACCAATCGTATGGGCCAAACATTCCGCCAGACATAGATAAAGTGTCGCTAAACGTCTGAGCGCGAGCATATTTATATTTCATATCTTTTTAATGAATGGTCATTTATACGACCAATTCAATTCAAAAATATTCCTGTTTTTTACTTATTATTAAAAACCAATAAACTACTATTTTATTGCAGTTCGTTTGTTCATAATTTTCATTAAGAGTTCAAAAGTATTAATATTTTATTATTCTTTAATTAACGTTTTAATTGAGCGTTAAAATATTACTTATTTTTTACTGAAGCTTTCCAGTAGACCATTATTAACATAAATTTTATAAAGCTATGTATGTTAAAAAACTATCCACATATCCTGCTCGCGCTCAGACGTCTAGCGACACTTTATCTATGTCTGGCGGGATGTTTGGCCCAACCGATTGGTCTGGCAGCTTACATATAGTCTTGAAATAGTTCCCTGAATATCATATATAAAAATCAAGAATGAGAAAATGAGTATAGTTACATGATTTTTTTGGTAACTTTGAAGCGTCTGGCAAGAGTTATGGCCCATGGTAAGTGTCTGGCAGTAATGATTATTAACTTTTAACAATATTCTCTAAAACATACATAAAAATCAGCTCTGAGACTTTGAGAAAAGTTAGTATTGTTTTTCCCTATCTTTAACACATGCATAGTGACACTTTAGGTGTGTCTGGCGGGATGTTTGGCCCAACGGATTGGTCTGGCAGCTTACAAATATTCTTGAATTGGTTCCCTGAATATCATATATGAAAATCAAGAATGAGAAAATGAGTATAGTTTCATACTTTTTTTGGTAACTTTGAAGCGTCTGGCAAGAGTTTTGGCCCATGGTAAGTGTCTGGCAGTATTGATTATTAACTTTTAACAATATTCTCTAAAAATATACGTAAAAATCAAGAATGAGAAAATAAGTATATTTAGTACTATTTTTACCAATGTTTGGCACTTGGTTACCTATAAATTGGCCCACGGCCCAAATTTGCAAATATGCTTACACTCAAAGTACGTACTAACACTACTTTATCCAATACATTTTATTTGTGAGAAAATGAGTATTGTCTGGGGGCTCTGGGATCTTGGACTATTACATTTAATATACAGTATATTGAGTTAAACTTGTCAATTTTTTAATTTAATTACTATTGGAAAATATTAAATTATTTTTTTTGCAAAATGAAATAAGATGGTGATAATAAAAAATATAAATAACGGTAGACTATATGGTGCATTTTTTTTTTTTGCTAAAAAAAAAAAAATAAAAAAATTTCTTATTATGGGAGTTTACTTTAATAATGTACAACATTCCGACTGCTTATTCTTCAGTCGTTTTCAAGTACTGTGCATTTGCTCTGACTCAAGTGAACTAACCTCTAAGTGGACCGTTACGTGTATATTATATATAACGACGTCAGCGCTATCTACAGTCATTTCTATGAAGTTAGATACAACTTTTATTAGGAATGACACCAACTTCATATGAATGCATGTAGATGGCGCTGTTGTCGTTGTATAAAATACACGTAACGGTGGGCCTTGAGTTGGAGCAAGTGCACAGTACTTGAAAACGACTGCAAAATAAGCAGACGAAACGTATAATAATAATACAAACTACAAGAGCTTTTAATAAACAAATTAAATTTCCATTTTCTTTATTTGAAATTTCTATCATATTCCCCGTTTATGTACCCGAAGTGCTTCCGTGCATGAAGACACACATCTCAAACCCACCAGCCTCTGGCCGTAGCCATCTACCGGCACCTCGTGAAGTTAAATCATTTCCTATCTCTAACTCCTCCTATTGCTCTAGCTAATGAGTTAATTGAAATAAGGCACTGCAAATTTAGTGAGTAATGTATAATTATTCTATTAAATTATTTTACGGGAATTAAGGGGGTTCAGGAGCGACGTCTAAACGTACTTTAAAAAAACTAGACTATTATAAGGAATTTTTCAATGCGGGTTTTTTTTTTAAATGAATTAAATTCATAAGAGATTATTGGGACATCGAGCTATAATTTTTTTAATGACTTATTAAAAAATTATCGTAATTAATTTTTTTGTTATCAAGCAAATACAAAACAAAAACAATCTGTCCCAATAATCTTTAATTTTTTTTAAATTTAAAAATGAATTTATTGTTATTATTAATCACATATTAATTAAGAAATTTTTAAAATAAGCTTAGATGATTTATTTAAAAATCATCTGTCAAATTAGTTCAGCATTCTTGCAATAGATGGCAGGCTAGTCTAACAGCTGATTCCCAAATAGCCTATATCTGCCCTATATTTATATTTTTATGCTTTTATAAAACATAATATATAATAACATTTATAAAGTATTTATTGTTAAAAGATCAATGAAAATCAACCAATTGCATTAAATATTATTAGCTACCATTCTGACATCTCTTGGCAAATTTTTGAATTACTTTATTTTTGGGCATACTTTTTATGACACACAACGCCATCTTATCGGGAAAAACATGCGTAACCACTTCGCTCCCGAGACCCCTTAAGTTGTGGTGGTGGTAGAGAAAGGTGCATCACTAAGAGGAAACCATCTTTGAGTCCCTTGCATAGGATGTTACAGCAACTCCCTCACCTCGTAGAGTTATCTGAGAGCTTTAACGAAAAATGAACTTTATTCTTTTAAATGTTTCTTTTAAAAATTTGATTAAAGCCGATAAGATTTGATATCAATAGACTGGGTGGTGTCATAAAAAAGCCAATCTAATATATCTATATTCGGTAATTGTAAAATCGTTTAAGAAATCTCTCTCACTAAATTAAAGTGTGAACATGAGTACTCGTAAAATAGTAGAGCGCTAATAGAGATTTGAAAAAATAAATCAGCTGGAACATTGGCATTATCTTATCTATCGAAAGAAAGAGAGAGAGAGAGAAGAGAGTCGTAGAATTCTATGGAGCCGTTGGCAAGGAGCGGAACAGCTTCTCAGTTGGGTAGTGGCAAATTACCCCTGGGACTCTCTCTTTCTCTCTCTCTCTCTCTTCGATAAGATTCATTCCTGTGCGTGCTTGGGACGAGTCCCCTGGGAACGAGAGGAGAAGACACGAAACGGGAGCAAAGAAACCTTTCTTCTCCTTCTTGATGCAGATCAAGATACAATTGCACCGAGAGAGGGAATCAATTTAAAGAAATTCGTTATTTTTTATTAAGACTATAGCTGAGTAACCCCTTTAGTTTCGATCAACTCCTTTTTTTTATGTAATCTTTAATTCTGTTTGTCAATCGCAAAAAATTTTCGATTTATAAAATAAAAAAAAAAAAATGTAACGGTTTTGTCCTACGATCGTCCCTTTATACTTATAATAATATAATAGTATAGACTTTTAAAAAATCAAGTATTTTTTTTTTGCAAAAAAATAGAGAGATAAATACAAATTAAGGGTTAAGTACAGTACAATATCATTTAGCTGGGAATCTTGCCACAACTCAAACTCTTAGGCTGAACGCACACCATTTGAGCAAAACGTTTTCAAACAAAACGTTTTTTTTTTTTTTTTTTTTTTAAATAGCAGGAGATAGCCGCCAGGTTGAAGCGTCTCCAAAACAATGAAACTCTCAGATATTGGCGACGTTTCTGCTAAAATTTATTTGACATCATCATCAGGCAATTAGGAGTTATCATATGTAAATTTATATAAATATATTTATGCATATGTTGTTTTGGACTTGTTGATAACATTAAAATATTAATTTTGCTATTAGGCAATCGGAAGGCTTAGGTATGTGAGGAAGTAATCCGTTAGTTAAATCGTTAGTAAAACGTTTTTGCCTAAAACTGTTTTTTCAATGCTAGGGTCAACTCACACCGAGGAGGCAAAACACAATTGAGTATGATTCGACATCATTGAACAAAATGTTTTGTCATTGAGCGTTTTGCTCAATCGGTGTGCGTTGGCATTGAGCAAAATGTTCCGCCAATGAGCAAAAAATGCCAACGCACACCGATTAGGCAAAAAAATCAATGGCAAAACATTTTGCCTAATCGATGTGCTTTGGCATTGAGCAAAACGTTTTGCTCTTGGACAAATGTTTTGGCCATATACTGTAAGACTTTGACGATAACCGTTAATTAATTAATATATATATATATATTTGGTGTTTAGGCATTCTTATTTAAGCTCCATCCTCAGTTATTTGTTACAGATCGCAAAGTGCACATGTGCTTGAACCAGGATTAGTCAATAAAAAAATTACAAAATTATATGTCTCGTTTATACTATAATATATTGCGATATTTGCAATAGCTGAAGAAGGCCAAATAAATTCAGGTCGCCTTATTCTGGGAGTTTTATTGGACCTCGAGCATTCTAATTTGATCTGATATCTCCATCCCTCTATTATTATTATGTAGATATGTTTGTAGGTGGGTCAAACGTCCCCTAGGCTCCGGAAATCTTCTTAATAAGGGGAAATTTTTCTTTCTTACTTTGATTTGCTCGGTAGAGAGATGCGATGCCAACTGCATATGGGTCATTCCATGCCAAATCGACAAATTTTTTTCCTGACCCCCGCGGATTTCGCTGAAAATTTCCTATCTTTTTTCTACCCCTTAAAAGACATTTTTGAGAATTTTTTCAAATTTTTTTACCCAACTAAAAAAAAGTTATGGATTTTTGAAAAAAATTGCTCTTTTTTTTTCAAATAACTATAACTTATTTTAAAATTGAAATTTCGGAACCCCGCAAGGTTATAAAAATTTTGTTTTTTAATGTAGTTTTCAGAAAAAAAATACAAAAATTATTTCAGGAGCCCGCATATATGAAATATTTCAGTTTTTTTGAAAAAACCCTAATTTTAAATGGACCATTTTTTTTTTTTAATTTTTTTAACTCAAAAAAAACTTCAACTAATTCTACAATTATCCCCCCTAATTTCAAGATGTGCCGACGATTACTTATATTTTTTTTTTGGTTATTTTTTTTTTGAAATTTGGTTTATTTTTTACGTAACTTTTTTATGAAATTTTTTCAGCTTTCTCGTGAAACTTTAGAAGTTGAAAAATGATATTTTATTCGAAAATTTTAAGTCATCATACTAAAAATTGTGTTTTTTTCAGTAAAGTACGAGACTGAAAAAAAAATTAAAAAACAAAATTTTTATAACCTTGCGGGGTTCCGAAATTTCAATTTTAAAATAAGTTATGGTTATTTGAAAAAAAAGAGCGGTTTTTTTTTCAAAAATCCATAACTTTTTTTAGTTGGGTAAAAAAATTTGAAAAAAATTCTCAAAAATGTCTTTTAAGGGGTAGAAAAAAGATTTTCAGCGAAATCCGCGGGGGTCAGGAAAAAAATTTGTCAATTTGGCATGGAATGACCCATATACAGTATAGAGAAATATAAATATTTGTTGGGTTCGGTGGCCTGATGAAAGGACACCAACGACTCGGATTGGCTCGAGATCTTGAGTTCGATTCCCAGGATGTTTCGCCCACCAATAAAAAAACATAAATTATTTTAAATTAGTCAATAGCACTCGGGGTTTGGTGTAGAGGTTAGCGTGCTAACCTCGTATGCCAAAAAGTCGCGGGTTCGGACCCCCAGGCAAAAAGATGAAATTTTTACTGAGTTTCTATTTGATTGGGTATACCAGTAAAAGATGCTTCCCTAGTTTTTTTTCTTATCCAATGGCGAAATTTTAATTTCAAATTCCTTACTAATTTTTACAAATTGAAAAGAAACAAATGAATAAATTTAATTATGATCCTGTTTTCTCTCTATCCTTCTCTCTTTGGTTAAGAGGCTGTTAAGAGAGAGAGAGAGAGAGAGAGAGAATACTCAAACATTCTCTCCCTCCGTCTACCTCTTGTGACGTTGATTTGCATCCCTTTGATAGTCTCTCTGGTGAATTATTGCTGCGTTTCAATTATGTCCAAATCCTCATCAAGTGTATTACACACGAAATAATCTATTTCTTCCGCTCTTTAGTTAACGATTCAAAAAAGAAAAAAAAAAGAAGAAATTAATACAATCCTTGATGAGGGATTAATAGAGAGCGCTAAAAAATCTTTAGTCTTTTTTTTTGAGACTTTTGATAATTTTATTAGATATCTGCACTAGGGTTTGGACACCGGTGGAAACCGAAACCGGTATACCGGTTTTTTTGGCTAATTTTCAAAAACCGTGAAACCGAGTTTTTCCCAAAAAACCGAATTCGGTTTTTTTATTTTTTTATTTTTTCTTCAGTAATACTTGTATTCAAATTATAAATTAGCCCGTGACCCATGGCTCAGAGAGAAGACATTATCTTCTAGGGGCTTAGGGTTTCGGGGTCGGCTGACGTTACGGTCTCGGTCGAGACCATCCTCAGAGCTCCAAAATAGCCAGGATGAGGATAAATTTTAAAATTACAATTTTCTTTCAACATATATCATACTTATTAATAATTGCCTTAAACCCGTGTCCGATGTGTGAAACAACCAATCAGGCCTCAGGGATAGCGCTGATTGGCGAAATACAGAGAGGGCGGAGCCGGAGAGGCAAATTCAAATTTTTTTTAACCAGGAGAGATATCAATTTGGTTTCTTCCCTAAAGCCTTCCCTTGATAAGAATCTAAATTCGTTGTTTCAGAGTTTTTTTTAAATTCGGCAGCCCACCCCCCCCCCCCCCCCCAAATTTTTTAATTCTTCTACATCTTCAAATATAAACATGCTTTTTTGGATTTAAAATTCTTGAATGAATATCTATCAAGGGATTTAAAAGTTTAAAGATTTATTGTGCAATTGCCCCCCCCCCCCCGAAATTTTTAATTCTTCTGTTTCTTCAAATTTTAACATGCTTTTTTGGATTTAAAATTCTTGAATGAATATCTATCAAGGGATTTAAAAGTTTTAATATTTTTTGTGTAATTGCCCCCCCCCCCCGAAATTTTTAATTCTTCTATTTCTTCAAATATTAACATGCTTTTTAGGATTTAAAATTGAATATCTATCAAGGGATTTAAAAGTTGAAAGATTTTTTATGTAATTGCCCCCCCCCCCCGAAATTTTTAATTCTTCTGTTTCTTCAAATAAAAACATGCTTTTTTGGATTTAAAATTCTTGAATGAATATCTATCAAGGGATTTAAAAGTTTTAAGATTTTTTGTGTAATTGCCCCCCCCCCCCCGAAATTTTTAATTCTTCTGTTTCTTCAAATTTTAACATGCTTTTTTGGATTTAAAATTCTTGAATGAATATCTATCAAGGGGTTTAAAAGTTGAAAGATTTTTTGTGTAATTGCCCCCCCCCCCCCCCGAAATTTTTAATTCTTCTGTTTCTTCAAATTTTAACATGCTTTTTTGGATTTAAAATTCTTGAATGAATATCTATCAAGGGGTTTAAAAGTTGAAAGATTTTTTGTGTAATTGCCCCCCCCCCGAAATTTTTAATTCTTCTGTTTCTTCAAATTTTAACATGCTTTTTTGGATTTAAAATTCTTGAATGAATATCTATCAAGGGGTTTAAAAGTTTTAAGATTTTTTGTGTAATTGCCCCCCCCCCCCCCCGAAATTTTTAATTCTTCTGTTTCTTCAAATTTTAACATGCTTTTTTGGATTTAAAATTCTTGAATGAATATCTATCAAGGGGTTTAAAAGTTGAAAGATTTTTTGTGTAATTGCCCCCCCCCCCGAAATTTTTAATTCTTCTGTTTCTTCAAATTTTAACATGCTTTTTTGGATTTAAAATTCTTGAATGAATATCTATCAAGGGGTTTAAAAGTTGAAAGATTTTTTGTGTAATTGCCCCCCCCCCCCCCCCGAAATTTTTAATTCTTCTGTTTCTTCAAATATTAACATGCTTTTTGGATTTAAAATTCTTGAATGAATATCTATCAAGGGATTTAAAAGTTTAAATATTTTTTGTGTAATTGCCCCCCCCCCCCCCGAAATTTTTAATTCTTCTGTTTCTTCAAATCTTAACATGCTTTTTTTGATTTAAAATTCTTCAATGAATATCTATCAAGGGATTTAAAAGTTTAAATATTTTTTGTGTAATTGCCCCCCCCCCCCCGAAATTTTTAATTCTTCTGTTTCTTCAAATATTAACATGCTTTTTTGGATTTAAAATTCTTTAATGAATATCTATCAAGGGGTTTAAAAGTTTAAATATTTTTTGTGTAATTGCCCCCCCCCCCGAAATTTTTAATTCTTCTGTTTCTTCAAATCTTAACATGCTTTTTTTGATTTAAAATTCTTCAATGAATATCTATCAAGGGATTTAAAAGTTTAAATATTTTTTGTGTAATTGCCCCCCCCCCGAAATTTTTAATTCTTCTGTTTTTTCAAATATTAACATGCTTTTTTGGATTTAAAATTCTTTAATGAATATCTATCAAGGGGTTTAAAAGTTTAAATATTTTTTGTGTAATTGCCCCCCCCCCGAAATTTTTAATTCTTCTGTTTCTTCAAATCTTAACATGCTTTTTTGATTTAAAATTCTTCAATGAATATCTATCAAGGGATTTAAAAGTTTAAATATTTTTTGTGTAATTGCCCCCCCCCCCCCCCGAAATTTTTAATTCTTCTGTTTCTTCAAATATTAACATGCTTTTTTGGATTTAAAATTCTTTAATGAATATCTATCAAGGGGTTTAAAAGTTTAAAGATTTATTGTGCAATTGCCCCACCCCCGAAATTTTTATTTTAAAATTCTTGATTTTTTTTAATAGGTCCCTGTCCGCCTGATTTCATTTGCATGCCCGTTGGCTCGAATCAGTTTATTAAAGGGAAATTTAGGCTTGCTTCTTGCCCGTAATTTTCTCATGGCCTTCAAAACCCAGAGGCCGGGCAGGGCGAATACTCAAATTTTAAACTTGATTCATTGTATTTCATTTAGGCAAAAATAAAATGGGCTTTAAAATTAAGAGAAAAACTACTGATCACGTATCGAGACGCCGCCCGCCAGGGCCAAGTTGAGATGGGCGCGGCGAAGCCGCGCCTTTCTCAACTTGTGTATATATAATATGTTGAAAGAAAATTGTAATTTTAAAATTTATCCTCATCCTTGCTATTTTGGAGCTCTGAAGATGGTCTCGACCGAGACCGTAACGTCAGCCTAATGGGTATTAAATAAACGAAATAAATACTAGCTGCTTTTCTTTCATCATCCTGATACACATCAACAAAAAAGTGTGTGTTTTGAAAAATAAAAAATAATAATAATTTTCTTTACATAATTAAGAAAAGGCAATGGTCCGTCGCAGACAGGGGGCGCGGTTATTAAAAAATAATTCGATTAAATATTGTTTTGAATATTTTTTTTTCATTGATTTATTTAAGGAACATTTTTTGTTTATTAATACTAAAGGTCAAGGGATCTTTTTCCGTACCAAACCATAAAATATTTCTAAATTATGTTGTATACAAATTAATTTAACTTCCAAAAATGGTGGCCCGTTCTAAACAGAAGTTGAAAAAAAAACCGGTTTACCGGTTTTTAGCTTTGTAAAAAACCGAAAAACCGGTTTTCAAAATTTTCCGGTTTTTTCCAAACCCTAATCTGCACCGATAAAAGGTATTTTGAAATTTTGCAAAACAACTCAAACTTTTTTGACTCTCAGAGAGAGTAGGGATGGAAAAGTTGACTCTGACTTTAATCAAGAATCGATCTTTTACTGAAAATAATCGACTTTTTAGAATCGAGTTGAAACTCTTTCAAGTCGATTAGAATAGATTCTCATTTAACGACTTGGACTTTTTTCTTACAATACTTGGTATTGTTCGATGGTAATATAGTTTGTAACGTTTCCATTGATTGACTTTCATCTTTCTTTTAAAACCTACATAGAACACACCAATCAACACGCTTTCTAAGATCGGTTAGTGAACATATGTGGCATTCTTAATTCCTCAATTATAATATTTTAAAGTTTATACTCAACTTTCATTCATATTTTATTTTAATGTTCGGTGCCATATCACGTGCAATTTCTGGATAGAATATTCTTTTTATAAAAATATTGAAAACAATATTTGTGTGTATTGTATTAAATAAAATGTTGTTTCCTCTTGGGGTAGGTAAAATGGGACATAATCTCACTATGTGGTGGAGCCTTAAAAGCCCAAGTATACGCCTAGACTCAAGTTAATTTGGAAGCCAATATAATTACCTATAACTACCCATGGGTAGTGGTAGAGTATTCGCTTCCTATGCCTAGACAGGGGTTCATTTCCCTTATCTGGGGACATTTCATTTGAATTGTTTACCAATCAAAAGAGGAATTCTTAATGGCGTTAAAAGACTAAACGAAAATTGAAATTACTAAAATTTGCAAACGGCCAAAAAGCAGAAATGCTTAATTTCCAGGATCTTTTATAGAATAATATTAATCGGTATGTTATTTTAACTCTTAATTCGACATGGAACGAAATGTAGTTAATTATGAACGATGTTCTGCATGAAGGAACCAAGCGCGACAATGATCGAAATTGACCGCCATCTTGAAGGGAAAAAGATCTACCTCTCTAATTAAAATTTTGTGCACTTTTTTTTTGTATAGAACAAGAAAAAAGTCATTGCTATTGGTTTTGTTTACAAGTGTGCAAATGAAATGCCTTTCATCTCAAGATTTAGATTAATGGCGCTTGGTTCCTTCGTACATAACCTCTTCTTATTATAATCTTAAAATAAAAAAAATCTAATCAGAATTAATCAGAGCATTAAATCAGTCACGATACATAAAAACAAATTCAACAAATACATATATAGGTTGAGAATAAACTCAGTTGAAAATAAGGAGAATTTTATTTGCAAAAAGGGAAGGAAGGAAGAGAGACAGACAAACAGAGGCTAAAAACCAACTAGCATATAAGAGAAAGAAAGAGAGAAAGAGAGAATGGTAATTCGATTGCTTTATCTTTTCAA
>JAKCPI010004152.1:0-18690 GCA_023213315.1 Euborellia annulipes
AACTAGTCTCAGATCTTGACTTGGTCAAGTCCATCTGAACCCAAGTCTCAGCTTGAGATTTAAAACGTTGCACCAATGAATCTTCAAATGATCTTACCCAAGCTGCCTTTAAGAAAAACAACATCTGGCAACCTCGCATTTTTGTTACAAATTAGCCACTAGGCGGCACTGCAGGACAACAAAAACATATTTGCTAACCAAAATCTCGAATGCAAATAAAAATAAAATAAATAAATAATCAGCTTAATCTGTTTTATCAAATTCTGTCAACAAAAAATATTAACAAATTTTTAATAAGTGAAGTATTTCTAGGTCCTCCCTCATTGGGAATAAAAAAAGAGAAAATTTTCGCTATAATATATTTTTCTAGACAAACTATTGAATAATGGAAGAAAAAAACACAAACAAATTGTAAGTTAATCTACAGTATTTTTTTTAATTTAAAATAAATAAATTACTTTACTTTTGTTTGACGTTTTTCTGCCACTTCAATTCAATCAACTTTTTAAATCTATTATTTTTAATGTCATCTATTTAAAATATTTAATATAATATATTATATTTTTAATAAGTAATATTTAATTAATAAACGAGTTAAATTTGAATTTAGGCTAATATTTTAATTTAGTTTAATATATTAATAATAATAAGTAAAAATATATTAATATATTTATTTAAAATTATATTGAATTTTGACAGATATATTTTTAAAATACGAGGTTAGTGTTCAAAAGCTTCTCTGTCAATTATAACATTATGCAAACATCAAAATCTTCACCTCCGATCAGCTCCATCCACACCAATATTCACGTTTTATATTAATATCTTGAAGTAAAAACCAATTTATAGAGATTAAAACAGTTTAAACTTTTACACACCGTCTATGCTTCAACAAATTTTATTTCTCGAATTTTTTATATAATATAAATATACCTGGTAAATTTTTTAAAATTTTTGACAGGCAGTATGAAAATAAAATTTTTTTTTTAAATAATAATAATTAAAAATATATATTCTAAGGGATGATATAGATAGTTGATTAGATAAAATACAATTTTTAGGTTACGAATTCAGGCTGAGAGGGACTTAAGTCGCCAAAATTTGACTACTTGAGATGCTCTCAAAATCAGACTTAAGTTCGAATTAAATGTTGGTGCAACACTTAAGTTCAAATGTAAGATCTAATGATCTTGAGACTTGAGATATGTTGGTCATTTAATATACAGTATATTGAGTTAAACTTGTCAATTTTTTAATTTAATTACTATTGGAAAATATTAAATTATTTTTTTGCAAAATGAAATAAGATGGTGATAATAAAAAATATAAATAACGGTAGACTATATGGTGCATTTTTTTTTTTGCTAAAAAAAAAAAAAATTTAAATTTCTTATTATGGGAGTTTTTAAATATAGAACACAATTTTTTTTTATGGGGAATAATGTACAACATTTCGACTGCTTATTCTTCAGTCGTTTTCAGGTACTGTGCATTTGCTCTGACTCAAGTGAACTACCCTCTAAGGGGACCGTTACGTGTATATTATATATAACGACGTCAGCGCTATCTACAGTCATTTCTATGAAGTTAGATACAACTTTTATGAGGAATGACACCAACTTCATAGGAATGCATGTAGATGGCGCTGATGTCGTTGTATATAAAATACACTTAACGGTCCCTTGAGTTGGAGCAAGTGCACAGTACTTGAAAACGACTGCAAAATAAGCAGACGAAACGTTAATAATAATAATACAAACTACAAAAGCTTTAATAAACAAATTAAATTTCCATTTTCTTTATTTGAAATTTCTATCATATTCCCCGTTTATTTACCCGAAGTGCTTCCGTGCATGAAGACACACATCTCAAACCCAAGCCTCTGGCCGTAGCCATCTACCGGCACCCCGTGAAGTTAAATCATTTCTTATCTCTAACTCCTCCTACTGCTCTAGCTAATGAGTTAATTGAAATAAGGCACTCCAAATTTAGTGAGTAATGTATAATTATTCTATTAAATTATTTTACTGGGATTAAGGGGGTCTAGGAGCGACGTCTAAACGTACTTTAAAAAAAACTAGACTATTATAAGGAATTTTTCAATGCGGTTTTTTTTAAATGAATTAAATTCATAAGAGATTATTGGGACATCGAGCTATAATTTGTTTAATGACTTATTAAAAAATTATCGTAATTAATTTTTTTGTTATCAAGCAAATACAAAACAAAAACAATCTGTCCCAATAATCTTTAATTTTTTTAAAATTTAAAAATGAATTTATTGTTATTATTAATCACTTATTAATTAAGAAATTTTTTAAAATAAGCTTAGATGATTTATTTAAAAATCATCTGTCAAATTAGTTCAGCATTCTTGCAATAGATGACAGGCTAGTCTAACAGCTGATTCCCAAATAGCCTATATCTGCCCTATATTTATATTTTTATGCTTTTATAAAATAATATATAATAACATTTATAAAGTATTTATTGTTAAAAGATCAATGAAAATCAACCAATTGCATTAAATATTATTAGCTACCATTCTGACATCTCTTGGCAAATTTTTGAATTACTTTATTTTTGGGCATACTTTTTATGACACACTACGCCCTCTTATCAGGAAAAACATGCGTAACCACTTCGCTCCCGAGACCCCTTAAGTTGTGGTGGTGGTAGAGAAAGGTGCATCACTAAGAGGAAACCATCTTTGAGTCCCTTGCATAGAATGTTACAGCAACTCCCTCACCTCGTAGAGTTATCTGAGAGCTTTAACGAAAAATGAACTTTATTCTTTTAAAAATTTGATTAAAGCTGATAAGATTTGATATCAATAGACTGGGTGGTGTCATAAAAAAGCCAATCTAATATATCTATATTCGGTAATTGTAAAATCGTTTAAGAAATCTCTCTCACTAAATTAAAGTGTGAACATGAGTACTCGTAAAATAGTAGAGCGCTAATAGAGATTTGAAAAAATAAATCAGCTGGAACATTGGCATTATCTTATCTATCGAAAGAAAGAGAGAGAGAGAGAGAAGAGAGTCGTAGAATTCTATGGAGCCGTTGGCAAGGAGCGGAACAGCTTCTCAGTTGGGTAGTGGCAAATTACCCCTGGGACTCTCTTTCTCTCTCCTCTCTCTCTCTCTCTCTCTCTTCGATAAGATTCATTCCTGTGCGTGCTTGGGACGAGTCCCCTGGGAACGAGAGGAGAAGACACGAAACGGGAGCAAAGAAACCTTTCTTCTCCTTCTTGATGCAGATCAAGATACAATTGCACCGAGAGAGGGAATCAATTTAAAGAAATTCGTTATTTTTTATTAAGACTGTATCAGAGTAACCCCTTTAGTTTCGACCAACTCCTTTTTTTTTATGTAATCTTTAATTCTGTTTGTCAATCGCAAAAAATTTTCGATTTATAAAAAAAAAAATGTAACGGTTTTGTCCTACGATCGTCCCTTTATACTTATAATAATATAATAGTATAGACTTTTAAAAAATCAAGTATTTTTTTTTTGCAAAAAAATAGAGAGATAAATACAAATTAAGTACAGTACAATATCATTTAGCTGGGAATCTTGCCACAACTCAAACTCTTAGGCTGAACGCACACCATTTGAGCAAAACGTTTTCAAACAAAACGTTTTTTTTTTTTGCAATTGGAAGATTTTTTTTTTTTTTTTTTTTTTTTTAAATGGCAGGAGATAGCAGCCAGGTTGAAGTTTTTTCAATGCTAGGGTCAACTCACACCGAGGAGGCAAAACACAATTGAGTATGATTCGACATCATTGAACAAAATGTTTTGTCATTGAGCGTTTTGCTCAATCGGTGTGCGTTGGCATTGAGCAGAATGTTCCGCCAATGAGCAAAAAATGCCAACGCACACCGATTAGGCAAAAAAATCAATGGCAAAACATTTTGCCTAATCGATGTGTTTTTGCATTGAGCAAAACGTTTTGCTCTTGGACAAAATGTTTTGGCCATATACTGTAAGACTTTGACGATAACCGTTAATTAATTAATATATATGGGGCATTCCACGCCAACTCGACCACTTCTGAACCCGACCATTTTGATTTGGCTGAAACTTTGTCATCTTTTTGTACCCTATTGAAAACGTGTTTGAGAATTTTTTTCAGATTTTACGACCCAGCCAAAAAAAAGTTATAGCATTTTCAAAAAACATCGATTTTTTTTTAAAATAACCGTAAAACTGTCAAAAATTAACTTATCGGGACGATTTTTTTTTTGAAATTTTTGTCTTTAAATGTACTTTTCAGAAAAAATATGACAAAATTTTACAGATTCATCTTGAACGTTTCTTTTGACATTTCGTAAAAAAACAAAAATTTCGGGATGAATGACACTTTTTTTTAATTTTTTTTTTTATAAAAAACTTTGATTTTTCTACAAATGCTCTGAAAATTTCAGAGTGGGATTATTTCGCGTTCTATTTTTTTTATTTTTGAAAAAAAAATTTTTTTTTTTTTCTCCGCTTATTTATCATGATGGTGTCTTAAATTCTTCCAGGATTGACTGATTCTAGAAAATTGAAGAAAAATAATAATAATAGTTAGGGGTGATGAAAATCGAGAAAATTCCATTTATCCTGAAAAAATTAGAAATTACTTGTGTATTCAACTACTGAAATATTTGAAGCGTCAGGTAAAAGCTTGAAACCTGGGCGTAACTAGGGGGTGCCGGGAAATGCACTAGAAAGCTCCTTGTCCCAAGAAAAATAAAAGGGGGGCCATGGGACCAGCCATCTTCCAGTGGGCCTGGAAAGCCCCATATTTTTTCAATTTTTCTTGGGGCAAGGAGCTTTCTGGGGAGGGCCAGGCCCCCCGGCACCCCCCTAGTTACGCCCAGGTTTCTAAGCTTTTACCTGACGCTTCAAATATTTCAGTAGTTGAATACACAAGTAATTTCTAATTTTTTCAGGATAAATGGAATTTTCTCGATTTTCATCACCCCTAACTATTATTATTATTATTTTTCTTCAATTTTCTAGAATCTCAGTCAATCCTGGAAGAATTTAAGAGCACCATCATGATAAATAAGCGGAGAAAAAAAAATTTTTTTTTCAAAAATAAAAAAAAAATAGAACGCAAAATAATCCCACTCTGAAATTTTCAGAGCATTTGTAGAAAAAATCAAAGTTTTTTATAAAAAAAAAAAAATTAAAAAAAAAGTGTCATTCATCCCGAAATTTTTGTTTTTTTACGAAAATGTCAAAAAAAACGTTCAAGATGAATCTGTAAAATTTTGTCATATTTATTTCTGAAAAGTACATTTAAAGACAAAAATTTCAAAAAAAAAATCGTCCCGATAAGTTAATTTTTGACAGTTTTACGGTTATTTGAAAAAAAAAATCGATGTTTTTTGAAAATGCTATAACTTTTTTTCGGCTGGGTCGTAAAATCTGAAAAAATTCTCAAACGCTTTTTCAATAGGGTACAAAAAGATGACAAAGTTTCAGCCAAATCAAAAATGGTCGGGTTCAGAAGTGGTCGAGTTGGCGTGGAATGCCCCATATATATTTGGTGTTCAGGCATTCTTATTTAAGCTCCATTCTCAGTTATTTGTTACAGATCGCAAAGTGCACATGTGCTTGAACCAGGATTAGTCAATAAAAAAATTACAAAATTATATGTCTCGTTTATACTATAATATATTGCGATATTTGCAATAGCTGAAGAAGGCCAAATAAATTCAGGTCGCCTTATTCTGGGAGTTTTATTGGACCTCGAGCATTCTAATTTATCTGATATCTCCATCCCTCTATTATTATTATGTAGATTAGCAAACGCATGAGTCAAACGTCCCCTAGGCTCCGGAAATCTTCTTAATAAGGGGAAATTTTTCTTTTTTACTTTGATTTGCTCGGTAGAGAGATGCGATGCCAACTGCATATACAGTATAGAGAAATATAAATATTTGTTGGGTTCGGTGGCCTGATGAAAGGACACCAACAACCCGGATTGGCTCGAGATCTTGAGTTCGATTCCCAGGATGTTTCGCCCACCAATAAATAAACATAAATTATTTTATAGGAAAGAACTGGAGAATAAAAACCAGCAATTGATGGACCCTCTCACATCATCTTTAATTGGCAAATATTTCGACTGGCATTACGCCTAGTCATCATCAGTGCAAACAACTACAAGGAGATGAGCAATAATTAATACATTATTTATAACAATATTTTTGATTATTCCATTATGAACTTACATGATTTGGTGGAGGGCCCGTGTCAAACAATGGTTGAGGATTATTTTAAAATTTCTCGGAGAAGCAGGGGTCAGACGCAAGTGCAAGCGAAGTTTAGTAAAAAAGATCGTAAGTTGGTGTTTATATATTTCCCCCACTCTTCACTCATGCGCCTTCGCATCCGCTTCCCGAATTACAAAGATAAACATCAATTATTTATCCTCACCCATTGAATTCACACAAACTCTGGGGTGTAAAAAATTTTTTATTTTAGAAAACATTACAAAATTAATACATTTCTCTTTATATCAATTATTCTATCCATGAATGTTCCCCTCCTACAAATTATATAATATGCTCCCGTAAGGTAGTTATATTCTAATATATTATTTTTTGTTTTTAAAAAGGGTTGTGTAATTTATATTGAAGTCTTTAGTGTCAGACTGTATGTTCACCGCTTTTTATTTTATATTTATTGTTGTTTGGTTTTATGACGACATCGATATTATGAGTGGCTAGAGTCTCATAGAAATAGGGAAGAAAAACTCATACCCTGTATATTTTATCAAAAGAATCGTTAGGGGATGCCGAGCAGCGAGCGCACGGAAAAATAGTACTTCTCTAGTGAACATCAACCCTGAGCCTAACTCTCCCTCCTCTATGAAAATATTTAGTTCCTTCCCATATATTTGCGGCGTAACAGAGATAATTAGAAGGATTCAAGCCACTCATAATATCGATGTCGTCATAAAACCAAACAACAATATGATCAATATATACAACAATAAAGACGCAACTGAATATCTCAACAGGAAAAAATGTTGTATATAGCATCAGATGCTCAGATTGTGATGGGGTCTACATTGGCCAAACAAAAAGACCATTGCATATTAGAAAAAACGAACATCAAAAATCGGTAGAAAGATCACAAACGACTACGGCACTTGCTCAACACGCCATCAATCAGGGTCACACATTTGACATGGAGGACATAAAGATCCTAATTTGTGAGGAAGACAGAATGAAGAGGGAGTTCTTAGAGAAATGTTTTATCTATTTAAATAAAAACAAAGCGGTGAACATACAGTCTGACACTAAAGACTTCAATATAAATTACACAACCCTTTTTAAAAACAAAAAATAATATATTAGAATATAACTACCTTTTTTTTTTTTTTTTTTTTAAGGTCCTTCTCGGCATCTAAGGCCATTTAGACCCCATCCCTATTTATTTCAAATGAATATAACTACCTTACGGGAGCATATTATATAATTTGTAGGAGGGGAACATTCATGGATAGAATAATTGATATAAAGAGAAATGTATTAATTTTGTAATGTTTTCTAAAATAAAAAATTTTTTACACCCCAGAGTTTGTGTGAATTCAATGGGTGAGGATAAATAATTGATGTTTATCTTTGTAATTCGGTAAGCGGATGCGAAGGCGCATGAGTGAAGAGTGGGGGAAATATATAAACACCAACTTACGATCTTTTTTACTAAACTTCGCTTGCACTTGCGTCTGACCCCTGCTTCTCCGAGAAATTTTAAAATAATCCTCAACCATTGTTTGACACGGGCCCTCCACCAAATCACGTAAGTTCATAATGGAATAATCAAAAATATTGTTATAAATAATGTATTAATTATTGCTCATCTCCTTGTAGTTGTTTGCACTGATGATGTCTAGGCGTGAAGCCAGTCGAAATATTTGCCAATTAAAGATGATGTGAGAGGGTCCATCAATTGCTGGTTTTTATTCTCCAGTTCTTTCCTATACATCTTATCCAGCGAAAATCTTCCAATTGCAATAAATTATTTTAAATTAGTCAATAGCACTCGGGGTTTGGTGTAGAGGTTAGCGTGCTAACCTCGTATGCCAAAAAGTCGCGGGTTCGGACCCCCAGGCAAAAAGATGAAATTTTTTATGAGTTTCTATTTGATTGGGTATACCAGTAAAAGATGCTTCCCTAGTTTTTTTTCCCTATCCAATGGCGAAATTTTAATTTCAAATTCCTTACTAATTTTTACAAATTGAAAAGAAACAAATGAATAAATTTAATTATGATCCTGTTTTCTCTCTATCCTTCTCTCTTTGGTTAAGAGGCTGTTAAGAGAGAGAGAGAGAGAGAGAATACTCAAACATTCTCTCCCTCCGTCTACCTCTTGTGACGTTGATTTGCATCCCTTTGATAGTCTCTCTGGTGAATTATTGCTGCGTTTCAATTATGTCCAAATCCTCATCATGTGTATTACACACGAAATAATCTATTTCTTCCTCTCTTTATTTAACGATTCAAAAAAAAAAAAAAAGAAGAAATTAATACAATCCTTGATGAGGGATTAATAGAGAGCGCTAAAAAATCTTTAGCCTTATTTTTTGAGACTTTTGATAATTTCATTAGATATCTGCACCGATAAAAGGTATTTTGAAATTTTGCAAAACAACTCAAACTTTTTTGACTCTCAGAGAGAGTAGGGATGGAAAAGTCGACTCTGACTTTAGATCAAGAATCGATCTTTTACTGAAAATAATCGACTTTTTAGAATCGAGTTGAAACTCTTTCAAGTCGATTAGAATCGATTCTTAATGTTATTTAACGACTTGGACTTTTTTCTTACAATACTTGGTATTGTTCGATGGTAATATAGTTTGTAACGTTTTCATTGATTGACTTTCATCTTTCTTTTAAAATCTGCACATAACACACCAATCAACACGCTTTCTAAGATCGGTTAGTGAACATATGTGGCATTCTTAATTCCTCAATTATAATATTTTAAAGTTTATACTCAACTTTCATATTTTATTTTAATGTTCGGTGCCATATCACGTGCAATTTCTGGATAGAATATTCTTTTATAAAAATATTGAAAACAATATTTGTGTGTGTTGTATTTAATAAAATGTTGTTTCCTCTTGGGGTAGGTAAATGGGACATAATCTCACTAGTGTGGTGGAGCCTTAAAAGCCCAAGTATACGCCTAGACTCAAGTTAATTTGGAAGCCAATATAATTACCTATAACTACCCATGGGTAGTGGTAGAGTATTCGCTTCCTATGCCTAGACAGGGGTTCATTTCCCTTATCTGGGGACATTTCATTTGAATTGTTTACCAATCAAAAAGAGGAATTCTTAATGACGTTAAAAGACTAAACGAAAATTGAAATTACTAAAATTTGCAAACGGCCAAAAAGCAGAAATGCTTAATTTCCAGGATCTTTTATAGAATAATATTAATCTGTATGTTATTTTAATTCTTAATTCGACATGGAACGAAATGTAGTTAATTATGAGCGATGTTCTGCATGAAGGAACCAAGCGCGACAATGATCGAAATTGAGATAAGACCGCCATCTTGAAGGGAAAAAGATCTACCTCTCTAATTAAAATTTTGTGCACTTTTTTTTGTATAGAACAAGAAAAAAAGTCATTGCTATTGGTTTTGTTTACAAGTGTGCAAATGAAATGCCTTTCATCTCAGATTTAGGTTAATGGCGCTTGGTTCCTTCGTACATAACCTCTTCTTATTATAATCTTAAAATAAAAAAAATCTAATCAGAATTAATCAGAGCATTAAATCAGTCACGATACATAAAAACAAATTCAACAAATACATATATAGGTTGAGAATAAACTCAGTTGAAAATAAGGAGAATTTTATTTGCAAAAAGGGAAGGAAGGAAGAGAGACAGACAAACAGAGGCTAAAAACCAACCAGCATATAAGAGAGAGAGAGAGAGAGAGAATGTTAATTCGATTGCTTTATCTTTTCAATTGAGAAAGTGAAGTAGGAAAGGAAAGGAAGGACAAGTAAGTTTTAGGATAGGAGTTAGAGAGAGCTGAATTCTAAAGGATATAAGTATGTATGTATGTATAGGTAGGTTATATGCAGCAAGCAAGCAAGCAAGCAACCTTTCCTCTTTATACCTATCTAACAGACTTTGTCTGTCTGCTTCATCTTCCGTCTATTCCATCCCCTTCCAAAGAAAGAAAAGAAAAGAAACATATTGTCAAATAAAATTGAATAGAATGAATGAATAGCGCGCGCTTAGAGAAAATTTATTTTTTAATTAAATCAAATATTGTTATGATTAAAATCTCGATTCCTATGCAAATGCATATTCTATTTGCTTGCTAATTGTTATCTGAATCAGACTATCTTGGTACTTAAGGTTCAAATTACGATTTGGTGAATAAAGTTGCATATTTGAAATATTTTGCAAATTTTTTTTTTTTTTTTTACATATTTCGACAAAAGTTTTTATTTTATTTTTTTACTTTCTCTTACCTCTATATATGTTAATATATATAGAGAGAAAGTATTGGATTCATGTCAAAAATTCGATAACGAGATTTTGATGGATCTTCACATTTTGAGGTCCCCTGAATCCAAAAAAGCGGTTTTCGCGACATGGTCTCTCTGTGTGTCTGTGAATAAAAAATTTCAAGAACGAAAAGAGCTAGGAAGTTGAAATTTTATATTTGAGTTAGGCACCTCAATGGGACGTGACACGAAGCTTTTGAACAAAATCGGCCAAAGAGTACTAGGACTTTACTGATGCACTTTTTCAGTATTTTTCGATTTTCTCAAAATTCGCTCCAACGATTTTGAATAAAATTAAAATATCAATTATTTTTTAGATGCTCTTTAAAATTTATATTCTCATTTTGAAGCATAGAATATTCTCTTCTGAAGCACACTTTATTCTTGTACTCCATAGAAAAAGATAGGAGAAATGGTTGGTTGCCGTGGTAACAAAATATAAATATTTTTCCAAGTTTATAAATTTTACCTCTTGAATTCTAATATATCAGTGGAAAACTAAATACATGTCGACACAAAAAATCTGGTGTGACCAGCACGGAACACAACTTTCGATTACGAACCGAAGGAAAGAGAAAGTTGTGTGCTGTGTGACAGTCACGCCAGATTTTTTTTAAATTTCGTAATGGAAGAAATATAAGAACACATACATAAACAATATTTTTGAAAAGGATCGCAAATATCCAGATTTGTTAATCCTTCGATAAGGATCCAAATGATTGCCCGGCTCTTAATTGTCAAAAGATCGCATTATTTCAATAAAGCCAATAAACTTCAATAATCGAAGAATTTGCACCCAATACTGAGGGAAATGCAGTTCCCACAACTCCATCCAATGAGGAAATGGACTTACAATAAAAAAAAATAATAATAAATTTATTTAACAAATATATTGAATATAATTTTGCAATTTTAATTCTACATATTGATTTATAATCATTAGTCCATTAACGCCCAATGGCAATTTTTGTTGCGAATAATTTCATATAGATATTTTATTTTTTACTTTCTCTTACCTCTATATATATATGTTAATATATAGAGAGAAAGTATTGGATTCATGTCAAAAATTCGATGTCGAGATTTTGATGGATATACACGTTTTGAGGTCCCCTGAATCCAAAAAAGTGGTTTTCGCGACATGGTCTGTCTGTGGGTGGGTGTGTGGGTGGGTGGGTGTGTCTGTGTTCAATTTTAAGCATGAAGGAATTGAGCTACGAGGTTGAAATTCTATATTTAAATTAAACACCCCCCGGGACCGGAAAAATAAGCTTTTAATCAAAATCGGCCAAAGATTACTAGTACTTTACTGATGTACTTTTTCAGTTTTTTTCGATTTTCTCAAAATTTGCTCCAACGATTTTTTTAAAATTCAAAAATCAATTATTTTTTAGATGCTCTTTAAAATGTATATTCTCATTTTGCGATTGAAATCTTCTGAAGACCACTTTACTCTTGTATTTCATAGGGAAGATAGGAGAAATGGTTGCCATGGTAACAAAATATAAAATATTTTCCCATACTTATAAATTTTACATCTGAATTCAAATGTTCCGTACTGTCGGAAACTAAATATATGTCGACACAAAAAATCTGATGTGACAAGCACAGTACACAACTTTCGATTACCGAAGGTAAGAGAAAGTTGTGTGCTGTGCGCCAGTCACACCAGATTTTTTAAACATTAAATGTTCGTATTTCAAAACAAATATATATTTGTATTGAAATACGAACATATTATATTTAAAAAAATTAGATTCATGTGTTTAATTAGTCAAAATATTAGACTTTATGGCAATGACGGCGCTACGGGGGAGGCTAGGAGGGGGGGGGGGGGGCAAGCGCCCAGTATTCCATGTAATATGGAAGAGAAACCTTGATTCCTAGCACAAGAGATGATTGCACAGACCAAGGCTGTTGAAGCCATTCTACACACTTGAGTGAGAATTTTTTATCTCAAAAAACTACTTTAGAGAAAAAAAAGTAAAAATACCAGGTAAACAAATTTCAATTATTCATTTCACCGGACTAACATTCAAGGAGAGGCTATTTGTTTTAAATATTATATATTTTCATTCACGTGGTCCTTATCATCAAACAAATAAATAAATTCGCCTTATCAATAAATCAATAGAAAAAAATTTTACCTTTAATTTAATAAAAATTTTATTTATATTCATATTTATTTATAATACTATTATTTTTTATTTATTAACCAAATGGTATTTCACATTTTATCAGCTTATCAGTTTCATCTTTATGATAATATAAAAAAAAAAAGAATATTTATTGAATAATAATAAATTCCCATTCAATCAGCGGCGTAACCAGCCTTTGAGGGCGGGGGGGCGAAGCTCAACTAGGGCGCCGATTTTTTTCCAGGGGGCTCCGCCCCTGGACCCCTTGCTCGCCTTCGGCGGGCAAATTTCTTGCATCCTGTAATTTTCTCAGCGAATTTGTTTATATTTACATGTTTTTTAATGACACCTGTATGATTTTGTTTTGATTTTTCTTTGCTTTTACGAAAAATGTCGTTTTCTTCTGTGATTATTTCAAAAACTATTCAGTTTTCGGGAAAATATCAAAGAATAGAAACTTTTTAAAATTGAGTATTTTATTTCGACGGGCATGCAAATGAAATTTTATTTAAAAATTGCTAGACATTCGTTCATTCATTCACTAAATCTCGGGCGGGAATGGGCGGGTTTGAAAAAAATTCCGGGCGGGCTCGGGCGGGCCTGAAGAATGGTAAAAGCCCTTTCATTTTGAGAAAATCGAAAAA
The DNA here is from genome assembly GCA_023213315.1 of Euborellia annulipes. Classification (NCBI taxonomy): domain Eukaryota; kingdom Metazoa; phylum Arthropoda; class Insecta; order Dermaptera; family Anisolabididae; genus Euborellia; species Euborellia annulipes. Next base: position 13,323 of record JAKCPI010004152.1, read on the forward strand.
ACTGAAAAACTACATCAGTAAAATACTAGTACTTGTTGGCCGATTTTGATTAAAAGCTTATTTTCACGGTCCCGGGGGTGTTTAACTTAAATATAAAATTTCAGTCTCATAGCTCAATTCCTTCATGCTTAAAAAAATTTTGAATTTCAAAAAATTAAATATTAAGGCTTATACGAATCCTGAGTAAATCTCCACAGCCATAAAACATCAAATTAAGGCTTATATATTGCAAAATAAAAAAAATTTTTAATTATAAAGCCTCTATATACGTTATTTATTATTTTTGGAATTAAATTCATTTAAAATAGTAGAATTCAAGTTGTAATATAATTTTAAAAGAAAACAATCAATTTTTTAAGACAATCGATGAAAAGAATATGATAAAATCACATTCGCTGGGCTATATCTTAGAGGCCGTAGGGCGCCTATGCCGGTTTCGGAGGGCGCCAAGGGCTCAATGCGCCTGGGGCGGGGGGGGGGGCTCGAGCCCCCCCTCGCCCCCCTGGTTACGCTACTGCATTCAATGTGTTAGAGAGAGAGAATTGCTAATTAATTTTTCCTTTTCAAGCGCAAGAGAGAGACGGAGAGAGATATTAAGCTTGGCTTTATGTTCAAAATAATATTTATTATTTGCATTAATATATTTATTATCTCTTTGACTTTAATGGAACTTTGCGCCCCTTAAATAAATCTTACCAATAGAATAAATCTTTATATATTAACTAATTAAAAATTAAATAAATTGAGAAGGAAAGAACAGAACGTCGCTTTATCGATCCCATAAGGGAATAAAGAGGTGAAGAGACTCTCACCACCGAGCCTTCTGAATAGAGGATCCGGGTTCACATCCCGGGTGTGCAGATTTTTTTTTTTTATCTTCTTCGGTCATATAGACTAATGGTATCAAATATCGTTGAACAATCAACCATAGTACAGTTGTGAAATCGGCTTCTGCAGCCAAAATTGTTGGTAGCCATTCCTGAAAGTCTTAAACCCCCACAGGGGGACGTTATCACGTTATCGGCTACGTTGAGAACCTATGGTCTATAACAGGGGTCTCCAAACTACGGCCCGCGGGCCACATCCGGCCCGCGGACAGATTTTGTCCGGCCAGCGGAGAGCTAGCAAACTTGAAAACTTCTTTTAGAGAACATATTTTTTTTATAGCAAATTAAATTTAGTTTACTGAAGTATTCTAATTTTATGTTGAATAATTATTAATATGACATCTACATTGATATGGTCATGGGCTAACTACTAGGGCTGGACGGTAATTGGATTTTCATTACCGACCTCGATAATGAAAAAAAAACCGGTTTTTTCTCGAAAGTCGGTAAAAATTTTTTACCGCCCGCGGAACCAAAGTTTGCCGCCGCGGAACATTTTTTTTTTTTGCGGAACCAAAATTTTTCCCAGGCCGAAAAAATATTTTACCTTTTTTTAGAGAGCCGATTTTTTGCCGAAACATTTTTTTTTTAAACATTTTTTTTTTTTCCGCGGAACCAAAATTTTTCCCCAGCCGGAAAAATATTTTTTCCTTTTTTAGAGAGCCGATTTTTTGCCGCCGCGGAACATTTTTTTTTTGCGGAACCAAAATTTTCCCAGGCCGAAAAAATATTTTACCTTTTTTTTAGAGAGCCGATTTTTTGCCGAAACATTTTTTTTAAACATTTTTTTTTTTCCGCGGAACCAAAATTTTTCATTTGGTTTGCCGCCGCCGGAACATTTTTTTCTCGCCGAACCAAAATTTTTTTACCGCCCGAAAAAATAGGTTTTTACCGACTTTCGAAAAAAAACCGGTTTTTATCGAATTAGAGGTTCGTTACCGTGTTTTCGGCAAAAAATTTTTACCGGTAAACCGGTTTACCTTCCAGCCCTACTAACTACTCATAACATTGTTGTAGGCTTATTGTTATTGTTTTTGTGATAAGTTGGATAAAGAAACACAGAATTGTAATGAGTAAAGACATGTATAATATGCAGAAAATTTAACTTCAGTATATAATAACAATGATAATATGGTTTCGGCCCTCGAAACTTACTGGAGTAATCAGTATGGCCCTAAGGCTGGAAAGTTTGGAGACCCCTGGTCTATAAGATGGATAAAAGGACTGGTTGAAACTAAAAATTTAATTAAGAATCCCGATTATTGGTATTTCCCGCTAATTCGTGCAAATTTGTCGGTCCCCAGAGGAAATCTTACTGGTGTAAAAGCAATGCATTTGAGTTTGTCAGTGAACAAAATATCTCAAGTACGTAAAGAGCTAGGAGGTTAACATTGAGATTTAAGTCTTGGAACGGAACACGAAGCTTTTGAACAAAATCGGTCAAAGAGTACTAATACTTTACTGATGTACTTTTTCAGTTTTTTTTTTTTTCTCGAAATTCGCTCCAACGTTTTTAATTAAAATTCATAAATCAATTAGTTTTTTAATGCTCTTTAAAATGTCAACTTTTTCTTACCTTTGGTAAGAGAAATTTGTGTGCTGTGCGACCAGTCACACACCAGATTTTTAAAATAATTTTTTTTTTTTTTTTTTAAACATTCACACTTTTTTCTCATTCACACTCACACTCACACAGTCTTTTCGGCAACTCAGGCCATTTAAGACTTTGACGATAACCGTTGTAATTAATATATCAATTTGGGGTTCAGGCATTTCTATTTAAGCCATCTGGTATCCAAATGGCTTAAATAAAATCGTCGGACTGCCTGGGTCCGAACCCGCGACGTTTGGTATAGGAGGTAGGCACGCTACCTACTACGCCAGGCCCGGGGGCAAAAATAAAATTCAGTTGAAGAAAAGACGTGAGGAACTTCGTTCCTGGTGGGGAACCACACACGTTTGCTTTTGTTTTTTATTTTGTGATCCCGATAATTCGTACCAAACCGTCCAGACCATCGACTGTATACAAGGAAATGTTTTGCAATTAAATTAATTTTCTCTTTCCTTTAGGAATGATTTGATTAACAAAAATAAATTGAATTTTTTTTTTTTGTTTTTAATTCGTAAAAAACCATTTGACAAATAAAAATTAAATAAATATTTGAATATTTGACTTTGTGTTGATGAAAAACCTTTTACGTATGAGGTGTGTGTGTGTGTGTGTGTGAATGTGAGGGCGGGAGAGAGAGTAAATAAAGGTATAAAAAAGAGAGAAAGACAAATATAATGGATGGATATAGATATGAATGGATATTTCTTTTTTATTTAAAAAAAAGAAATTAATTATATTAAACGAGAGTGTTTGACTAGAGCAACAAAAAAAAAAAAGGAAAATGATATTTTTTCAAATTGTATAATTAAATAAATTTATAATTAACTCTTGTTGGAAATATAACCATTGATAGCCCTCGGGCTTGATGTAGCGCGCGTGCCTTCTACACTGATGGTTGCGGGTTCGGATCTCAGGCAATCCGATGGTCGCACAGCACACAACTGTGCTTGTCACACCAGATTTTTTAAAGTAATTTTCTTTCTTTTGTCTCAGATCAGTGTTCATATTAGTACGGACATTTCTCAAATCCGGACGCCAAACCGGACACGTATTCTATATCCAGATGTCAGGTAACCCTAGTTATAGGGAATATGTAATAAACTATAGGTCTATATTTTATTATTTAATAAACAATTGGATTTCTAAGTAAAATTCAAAAATTTTTGCCATTTTTCATTAAAAAATAGTTGATTTATGAATTTTAATCAAAATCGTTGGAGCAAATTTTGAGAAAATCGAAAAAAACTGAAAAAAGTAAATAAGTAAAGTATTTTACATTTTGGCGGATTTTGTTCAAAAGCTTATTTTCACCTCTTGGGGGGAGATGCCTAACTTTCGCTCAGGGGCCCACATCTTGTGGGTACGTGGATGGCGACCCCGAGCTAGGACAGGCAGTTCTTCTGTTCTTAGTATGTCTGTCTCTTCCTTCCTCTTTTCAACAGGCGCAAGACCGTGTGACGGGCCGGCCTGTTCTATCCTTCTCGGTCGCAAAAGCCCATGATAGGATTAGGAGAGGGAAAAAGTTAAGTCCGCCAGACCGCATCGCGGGAATAAGGCGAGGACAGAAGAGGGGGGAGATTACGAGTAAATACAAAATCTCAACATAGTAGCTCTTTTAGTTTCTGAGATATTTTTGTTCACAGACAGTCGGACAGACCATGTCGCGAAAACCTCTTTTTTGGATTCAGGGGACGTGAAAACTCGACATCGTATTTTTGACATGAATCCAATACTTTCTCTCTCTCTATATATATAATTGTTTTAACATATATGAAAGTAATAGATTAACAACTTTTAGTTTTTTGATATTCAGAGATAAATGATTATTATGAACCCACTGTTTATAAAATTCGAGTTTTTATGATTAAGTGTGATTCTTTAATGACTGCTTATATGATTAAAAAAAAATGATTATCCGTCTTATTCATTTTTAAAGATGGACGCTAAATTGATAGCAGAAAAGTCCGTGGCATAGCCCCGTATGACAACTTTGTGCCTGAATTAGATTATAAGGAATGAAGATGAACGAATAAAATTTGTCCGAAACGCCTCCTTTCGGCATTTGACATCCATCTTTCATTTGCTGCTTACGTACTTGCTCTTTTCCAACCTCTTTATAAAATTGATTTATTAGGCCTTTATTATTTCTAAATATCCAACTTAGTCTAAATATTTTTCATTCTTATTATTTTATTAACATAAATTTACTCTCCTATATTATTATTATTATAAAAGCTGGCGGTGGCTTATAAGAAGGAAACTTTGCTTAGAGCCTTTCTCTCTCTTGATCTTCATACTGTTGCGGTTTTGAGCCTCTAATGCGTTCAAGTGAATTTGGTTTCATTAAAGTTGCTTCTTCTGGATGGACGGACGGTAAGAGAGAGAAGAGAGAGAGAGCGGAGAGAGTACTATACCACATTCTAGACTCTATAGATAGACATTTTATACTTAATGGAGAGAGAGAGAGAGAGGCATCTATGCACTCACTCTTATCCACATGCCGACATTCTTTTACACCCTCTCTCTTTCTCTCTAAGTCCAATATTATATGAAATGTTGTCTGGTGTCTAGTTGTGGTTAATGCCGATAAACACTTTCATTTTCTCTTTTGTAAAGTTTGTATAAAGAATAAAAATAAAGGTCTTATTTATTAGCAGTTGAGAGTTCCCTGTTCATAAAAATGGAGAAATAAGTTTTGTTATTTAAGAAAAAAAGACATTTATTCGTATTTTCGTTTATAAACAACCTTCAAAGATTATTGTTGTTAAGTAATGCCTAGTCCATCTTAACCTCTGGATGGGTGAATACTGAAGAACCCGCGGCCCAACTAGCCTTTGAGTGCGGGGGGGGGGGGGGGCAAGGTCAACGG
>JAKCPI010004156.1:0-12986 GCA_023213315.1 Euborellia annulipes
AAAAGGGCCTCAGATGAAAAGACATTTTTGACAGGCGTCTAAAAGTTTTAATCCATCTTTCATTTTTTAAATATCGAATTACCTGGGATCCGAACTGCACCTCTTGGCTTTTTTTTTCACACTCACACAAACACATTCACACTGTCTTTTCGGCAACTCAGGCCATATAAGACATTTACGATAACCGTTATTTAATAATATATATTTATTTGGGGTCCAGGCATTCTTATTTAAGCTCTGGTTTCCAAATGGCTTAAATAAAATCATCGGACTGCCTGGGGTCCGAACCCGCGATTGCTTGGTATACGAGGTTAGCACGCTAACTCAATTCAAGCCCTGAGGGCACCTATTGGCTTAAAGGTTATTAAAATTGACATTTGTAAACGCCTCTAATCTCTTTGCTACGATATTTTACTTTAATAGATAATTGGACCCTGTTATGCAATGGTGTGTCAAAGACCAATCATCGAGTTTTGAGAAAATTAACTTTAAAGTTTTTTGTTTACATTTTTCTTGTCAATGCAAGTAACATTAAATATAAATTTTTCTAGGACATATTTCATAAAAATACCTGAATTTTTTGGTCTTTGACACACTACATTGCATAACAGGGTCCAATTAATTATATTAAAAAAAAAAGTCCATTGGGAGGATCGAGCAGTTCTAGACCTATATAAAATTTTATTAAATCCTTTGTACTGTATTGGTAGCATAGACGGCAAGCATATAAGAATTAAAGCGCCACCACGGTCGGGTTCAGCTTACATTAATTACAAAGGATTTTTTTCGCTTGTTTTGTTAGCTGTCGTTGATGCAAATGGTTTATTTGTAACTATTGATGTTGGAGAACTGGGACGAAATAGTGATGGAAGAGCATTTAAATCTAGTAACTTAGGAAAAGCATTATTTAAAAATAAGCTTAATATACCTGAGCCTGCAGCAGTACCAGGTGAAACCCAGGCAATTCCCTATTTCTTTATAGGCGACGAGGCATTTTCTCTTTCTAAAAATTTAATTAGACCTTTTTCTCGAGTGGAATTGGTAAACAACGAACAACGGATATTTAACAATAGAATTTCAAGAGCACGGAAATCAGTGGAATGCTCTTTTGGTATGCTGTCATCAAAATTCGAACTACTAAATACAAGTATCCGATGCCACCCTTCTTCGGTTGATATAATTATTCAAGCAATGTGTGTACTGCACAATGCCATCAGGGAATGTGATGGAACATTTTCAAGACCTCAATATGAAAACGTTGTCACTGATTCGACTCCAATCAACTTACCTGTAGCTAATAACCCAAAAAATGTAAGACTTTATCTAAGCAAATATTTCCAACACCGCTCTCCAATTCCATATCAAGATAAATATTGTGCATAGGCATTTAAATATTAAAGCTAAATAAAAATGTTTATTTTATAATTTGTGTAGTTATTTTTGTTTATTTAACCATATTTAAATTTAAATTTAATATTAATTTTTTACAAAGTAATGAAATATAGATATTTTACTCTAAGTTAGTATTAAATTTCGGAATAATTAAATGAATTTTAAAATGTATGTTGTTTTCCCATAGCAAGATGGCAAAATGAGAATATACATTTCAAAAGTATCTAAAAAATAATTGATTTTCGAATTTTAATCAAAATCGTTGCTGGGAAATTTTGAAAAAATCGAAAAAAAATTGAAAAAGTGTATCAGTAAAGTACTGGTAATCTGATCGATTTTGATTAAAAGCTTATTTTCACGCCCTAGGGGGTGCCTAACTTAAATATAAAATTTCAACCTCCTGGTTAAAATTTCAATTTCCTAGCTCAATTCCTTCATGCTTTAAATTGAACACACTCACACAGACAGATAGACCATGTCGCATAAACCACTTTTTTGGATCCAGGGGACCTCAAAACGTGTATAATCTTCAAAATCAGGACATCAAATTTTTGACATTAAACCAATACTTTCTCTCAAAAATATATATATATATATATTTCTTACCGTTTGAAGCAAGTTTTTTAGATATTTTTATCCAGGCCTGCTCCTGTGCACTTCTGTTCGAATAGTCGCTGCGTCCATAATCCCATAAAACAGGATAATTTTCAATTTCTTCGCAAATTTGGATGTTAAAATCCATCTCGCATCGATCAGTAATGAGCAAAGGTTGCGAAACAAATGGTTTGCAAGGGGCGAGCGCCACTTCTGGTCGCCATAGATGGCGTCGGAATGGAGTGGTTTCCGCGCCATTCGCCACGCCTCCGCCACGCCATGCCAGTGTATATTGGGCTATAGGTTAACATAGAAGTGGCAGAAGCCAGATCCACGCCATCGCCACGCCACGCCATACGCCACTTGTGTGTGAATTGGGCCTTAGGGCAGGATTCACACACAAGTGGCGTTTGCCACCGGCGTGGCTATGGCGTGGAGCTGGACGTGGCGTGGTGTGGATAAGATGTGGCGCGTGCATCACACACAAATGGCTCAGTCCACCCAGTCACTTTATCTGATCAAATATTTCCAACACCGTTCGCCAATTCCAAATCAAGATAGATATTCTGCATATGCATTTAAATATTAAATCTAAATAAAAATATTTATTTTATAATTTGTGTAGTTATTTATGTTTATTTAACCATATTTAATTTATTTTAATATTTAATTTTTTTACAAAGTAATTGAAATATAGATATAATATAGCAAATTTGGATATTAAAATCCATATCGCATCAATAATTTAAGGGCAAAGGTTGCGAAACAAATGGTTTGCTAGTGGCGAACGCCACTTATGCTCGCCATAGATGGCGTCGGAATGGTGTGGTTTCGGCGCCATTCGCCACGCCTCCGCCACGCCATGTCAGTGTATATTGGGCTATAGGTTAACATAGAAGTGGCAGAAGCCAGATCCACGCCATCGCCACGCCACGCCATACGCCACTTGTGTGTGAATTGGGCCTTAGGGAGGCGTTTCTTCAATAAATACCCTTTAAAAAGTATAAAATATCGATCCCATGCTGGTTATAGGTTTTTACACTTAATCCCCTTTGGGTCCTGGTCAAAAGAGAATTTAAGAGTGTTAAATTAGAAAAATACACCTTCGATATATATTGTAGCTAGATTTATTTATTAAAAAAAAAAATAAATAAATAAAAACTTTAATTTTCTATAACAATAAATCTTTGAACATGTAATAAAAATGACGAGGGTGGGAAATTTTTAAACGAATTGCTATATTAATTTTCTGATATATAAAAAGCGCCACATCAATAGCATAACCATTTAGGTGAGGGGGGGATTGTATAGGCCTACTTTATTTTATTAAAGATCAACCTCCCAAAATACGCCCTCGGGCTTGGTGTCGGGGTTAGCGTGCTCATCTTCTACACCGACAGACCTCAGGCAGTCCGAACCAAATGGCTTAAATAAGAATGCCTAGACTCCAAATTGATATATTAAAAATCGTTAAAAGTCTTAAATGGCCTAATTTGCCGAAAAAATTGTGTGAATGTGAGTCTGAGTGGGAAAAAGTGTGAGTGTTTAAAAAAAATTTAAAAAAACAACCCAAAATACATTACAATAAGAATTGGCAAGTTATTTACAGACGAGTAAATTACACGGTTATTTATGCGTAAATTACTACCCTGTAAATAACTAGGTTGTCGTAAATAACTGTAAAAAACCAACTACCTGAAAAACAAAGCTTTTGTTTCATATTTTTGAATGTTTTAGAGCATTGATGATGTTGTTTTCTTTTTTATTTAGTGAATAATATAATCAAAATGTTGATAAAATAATTAAAAAATGAAATTCAAAAATTAAATATGGTAACCTAACCTACAACTGTCATTTCATTTGTGAGTATATTGATTATTTTCTTTAATTAATTAATATCAGATAATTAAATTCATTTTGCTTTTATTTTTTGTTTCAGATAAGGAACTAAACAAATGGAAAATTAATTTTACAAAATATATGGCCCGAAAAGTGGTATCGGTCTGGCAATCCTCCATTACTATATGAATCTTCAAGATTTAAAAAAATTCAAAAGTAATACCGTATTAGTCTTGGTTTCTAAAATATAAAAAGAAGGAAAAACTATAGTGTTTAATTTTATCTTAATTAGATCTTTCAAGAAGCATTTTATATTGCTAATAAAGAAAAAACAAAATTTGGATTAAAACATTTTGAAAGCATCTCATCTTATTTTTTTTGAATATAAAATTATCTAAAAAAAAAAAAAAAAATTATAAAATGTCACATTAATAAGTATGAATAGTATGAATCTTGTTTTTTTTTTTTTTTTTTTTTACGTAAATTACAGTTATTTTCGAGATTTTTGTAAATAACTGCAAAATCGTGTAAATAATCCAACTCTGAATACAAATAACATTATTAAAAGAAATGATTTCGTTTAAGCTGTGCTTTATTTGTATAAGATACATTGTTAGGATCTAACTAGTGTTTGTATATATCAGAATTTAGGCCGGGGGCCTGGCAACGGAGTAGAGCAACAGTCGCCACAATAGTTTCTGTTAAGCAATGCCAAGTGCGGCGAAACCTGGGATTGGTGACAACCAGGAATCAGCGTGTAGAACCCGGTAGCCTTCGGTATTATAAATTTAATATATGTATATGTAAAATCAAAATCCTAATGGCGAAGAGAAAGTTAAAATCTGGTGTGACAAACACAGAATTCTTACCTTCGGTAATCGACAGTTGTGTGCTGTGCGACTAGTCACACCAGATTTTTTCACTTCTTGATTAAACCAACATCAAAGAAAGATTAATATACAAAAAAGTCGACGTTTTATTTATTTTTTAATTAATAGCCACAATCGCACACTTGTTAATAAATAACAATAACATAACTGTTAAGAAAATCGTTAATCTAAATGAGAAATGTGTGACTTGGGCAATTTAAGTTGAATTTATCAACGCAAAGTGAATGGAGCCGTTTAAAAGGAAGAAGAACCATCGATTAAATCTCAGTGATAAATCTTAGACCAAGTAAATCTTGTCCCTTGTTTCCTATTGGGCTTCCCTAAAAGGGGATGTTATCTTGGTCTTGGGACTCAAGGGGCCCTTAGCCAGCCAGCCAGCCAATTCCCTATCATAAGGACGAAACCAACCCAAATAGATCTATCTGCCTGCCTCCCTGCGACAAAGATTTCAAATTGCATAGGTTTAGAGATTGTCTCTTTTCTCTTCTCTTCTCTTAATAAAATCTCTATGTCAGATCACCACAAAAAAAAAAAAAAAAAAAATAACCAAAATATCGATCAACCGCACTGTTTGTTAATTTTAAGATAAAAATCTGGTGTGACTGGCGCACAGCACACAACTTTCTCTTACCTTCGGTAATCGAAAGTTGTATACTGTGCTTGTCACACCAGATTTTTTGTGTCGACATATATTTAGTTCCCGACAGTACGGAACATTTGAATTCAGATGTAAAATTTATAAGTATGGGAAAATATTTATATTTTGTTACCATGGCAACCATTTCTCCTATCTTCCCTATGAAATACAAGAGTAAAGTGGTCTTCAGAAGATTTCAATCGCAAAATGAGAATATACATTTTAAAGAGCATCTAAAAAAATAATTGATTTTTGAATTTAAAAAAAAATCGTTGGAGCAAATTTTGAGAAAATCGAAAAAAAACTGAAAAAGTACATCAGTAAAGTACTAGTAATCTTTGGCCGATTTTGATTAAAAGCTTATTTTTCCGGTCCCGGGGGGTGTTTAAGTTAAATATAGAATTTCAACCTCGTAGCTCAATTCCTTCATGCTTAAAATTGAACACAGACACACACACACACCCACCCACCCACCCACCCACCCACAGACAGACCATGTCGCGAAAACCACTTTTTTGGATTCAGGGGACCTCAAAACGTGAAGATCCATCAAAATCTCCACATCGAATTTTTGACATGAATCCAATACTTTCTCTCTATATATATATTACATATATACATAGGTAAGAGAAAGGAAAAATAAATTTTTTGTAGTTATTTGCAGATGGTTTTGCGAATTAGGTCGCTTTTTACTTTCTCGTATAGAATATAAAGAGAAAGTATTGTAATCGTAAATTCGATATTTTGATGTTTCTCCACGTTTTAGACCTCCCTGATTCCAAAAATACCATTTTGGGCATTATGTCTGTGTGTGTGTGTGTGAACACGATTGCTTAAAATCGCAAGCAGCTAGATCGATGAAATTTGGTATATTTTCATTATTCTAAAATTGTATTTCTATCAACTTTTGAAGTTAATACATCACTTGGAAGTAGTACTTTGCCCAAAAGTTTTTTCAAAAAATTTGTAATTTTTTTTGTTATATTATGATAAAAAACTCAATTTTAAAAAGTTTTTATTCTTTGACATCTTTTCGAAAACTGAATAGTTTTTTTAAATAATTAAAGAAAAAAAAGACATTTTGAAAAAAAAGTCATACAGGTGTCATTAAAAAAATTTGGTGTGACTCGCGCACTCTTACCTTCGGTAAATTTGTAAGGTCGTTGGATCTCCATGCCTACTATTTTTTTTTTTTCAATTTTTGAAAATTTGAAAATTTTTTTTCCTATTAATCATTTTAAAAAAATAGTAGCCATGGAATACCCACGATCGGAACCGCCTGGAAAGTTGTGGATTGAATAGTTGTTTGTTATCAAAAATTTTCAGGAAAATCGAAGTATGCATGATTTTCAGAAAATGACAAAAATTTTAAAATTTGAAAATGACACAGAAAATTTATTCAAAAAAATTAATTGTATTTTCTCTTGAAAACTACACACAAAAAAAAAAAAAAACAAAAAAAAGGGTTTTTTTTTTCAAAATCTGAAAATAAAGAATCTGATGAGGTTAAATTTACCCGAAGAACATATGAATTTCCTAAAATATCAAGAAAACATCCATCAGAAATGAACTATATCCCATATTCTGGTGATAAAAAAATTTAAAAAAATCAAACGTTACCAGGAGGATTTTTTAAGGCGTACTACACAAAATATCAAAAAATGGACGAAATCAAAAATTAAAATTTTTCAAACCATTCGATTTGGCGTGGAATGCTCCATATATATATATCGACACAAAAAATCTGGTGTGACAAGCACAGAACACAACTTTCTCTTATCAAAGGTAAGAGAAAGTTGTGTGCTATGCGACCAGTTACACCAGATTTTTTTCTTTCCACTGTGTTGTTGTAATTTGAACTAAAAATTATTTTTACTTTTTTTAATCATATTTTTCGTACGACCATTATTTCTTTAATTTATTCCAAGGCTCTTTGATTCACCTACCGTTCAGAACGATAAAATTTATTTTGGCTTCAAATTAATTTAAATAAATATTAAAAGAGTCTAGATGAATTCAGATGCTGAAAAATAATTTGTAGACTTCTAGATCAAACAAAAAGTATGGTAGAAAATAATCAACTCTCTGTTTTACTTGAATAGTTTTTATTTTGGTTCGTTTATAAAAGATAAATATTTGGAAGCAATGTTGAAAGATAATTTTTTGAATTTTAAGCCTTTATTTTAATAAAACATTATAAATATTTTTTTTTTTTTGAATTTTATTTATAAACAAAAATATAAATGTTTTGATTTTAATTTTAAACTCATCTAAAAAAAAAAATGATCTTCCTTTTGCAAGAATTTCTTTTAGATACGTTAGGTATATTTTTTGATTTAACACCTGAAATATTCAATCGATATGTAGCTGATGGAGTGATGGTCTCACAAATCCTTTTCCTTTATAACGTTATTGATTCAAGACTTTTGAAATTAATTAAACCAACAAAAGATTTAGAACAAGCACGTAAAAATTTCTCTTATATTCGAGTTTGGTGTAAATTAATAGGAGTTAATATTGATAACAATATGGTAACAGAAATCACTGAATGTAAAGGCATATCATCAATTAAGCTCATGTATCATATTTACGTTCAATTGGCTGTGAAATTAGATTTCATCCCACATGCAGAAGAAATCAGGGGAAAGTTTAAAGTTGAGAAAGTAAAAGAGGAGGATAAAGAATCTGATGAGGTTAAATTTACCCGAAGAACGTATGAATTTCCTAAAATATCAAGAAAACATCCCTCATCAGAATTGAACTATATCCCATATTCTGGTGATAAAAAAATTTACAAATTAATGCCGTCATGTTATTATCATAATCTTTTGAAAAAGCAATTTGAAAGGATAACAAAATATTGGAAAGAATCATCAAGAAAGAAACGTTATCGCAATTTGGATTATGACGCTTTGTTGGCCGAATCTGAAAAAGCAAAGCAATTGTATGCCAAGTGTTTAGGCAATCCTAATGTTGCCGATGAAATCCTGTCCTCTATAAGAGAGAAGAAAGATGTTATTAAAATTAAAAAGAAATATCCTCAATTTGTTGTTCATCATATAACAGAAACGTTAATAGAATCCGATGAAGATGAATATCGTATTATGATTTGCAGTAAAGTGTTAAAAAATTCTCATTTTGAAAAGCTTATTGCATGCAAAAATCAAGATATTAGTATGTTTAATGAAGAAATTGATAATCATAATTTGGAAACAGCGCAAGATATGATTGAAGAGGATAAACAATCGTATTTCTTAATTTCAATGCATTCCTATTTTGAAACAATGAGCGCGGAAGTTTTAAAAAATTCACAAATACGAAGACATTTACAACTTGAAAAAGTTTTTAACGAAGCTAAATATGCACTCCAACATGATAAAAATACCCAAATGTGTACTGATGTTATGAATGTTTTAATTGATTGTGCTTTATATGTTTCTGAACTAAAAACAGAAAACGAAATGGAACTTCCGTCATTTTTTATGAACGAATTGAGGGTTTTATTCGTAAAAGGTCAACCAATTTTTGGAGAAATTGATGAATTAGAGATTTTACTTGCCGATGAAGAGGATATCCCGGAGTCTTTAAGAGAAGCAGTGGAAAAGGAAAAAGAACGTCAAGCCATTTTATGGGAAGCTGAATTTAATGATTATATGAATTTAACAAATGAATGGAATATTTCAGAATTTTTCCGTGCTTTTGAATGCATAGGTCCTCAAGTGTTGAATATTCTTGGATATATCGTTAATAAATTACTCCTTGCTAAATATCCAGTTCCAGAATCACCTGAACCACATATCCTTTTACCAATGGTTGATGTTACTGGTATTTTTATTGGCTTTAACGATCCCAAAATAGTTGCAATTTTTGATTATTTTCTTTCAAAAATGACATCAAACTTATTCAAGTTGAATCAATAATAAATTCCGCTTTAAAAGAATACAAAAAAGAGGCACAGAATAATATAAATTTTGATTATGAAGACGTTATAATGTCTGAGAAATTTTTTAAAGAGACTAGCACCCATCACAAATATCTTCAATATGTGAGAGCTCCAAATAATCGCTGGGATATTTTAACAGAGCCGAAATTATATAAACACGATCAACTTCTAGAGAAACCAAATACTGAATGTGAAAATGAAAAAGCAATACAAACAGGCCGAAAAATTCCATATGAAGATTTTCAAATTGAGGCGTTTACAACAAAAGCCAAACTCGGTAAAGAGATTTTAGAGATATTAGATGCCGGGGAGAAAATTCCAGATGAAATTGTTACAGATCTTTTGTTGGATGAATTAAAACATCTCACTCCACATAAAGGATGGATACTTCACAATTATCCAGTTACCTTTAAACAAATTTCATTATTAGAAGAAAAATTGACGGGATTACCTCCACCTTCCGAAGAGAAGGATGAAGAGGAAGTTCTTGAAGAATTGTTGGACGTCAAACTTAGAAGACCAATAGAGGTCAGGGAAAAATTGATCTTGATCCTGATAAAGCTCGACGTCAATCTAAGCTAGTTCCCAATCCTAAACCTCCTCCAAATAAATGGGTGTTTAGAACTTTTTTTTCAAAGATATTTCAAGATTGATTTCAATTCTAAAGATTGGCCTCAAGTGGAATCATATATTGAAAAATTATACAAGGATCAAAATATTCTTTATCAAATGAATTTGAAAGTGTTAAGCGTAAGTACAATTGAACTAGCTGCCAATTTGGTTTCCGGAACTATCATTCATCCGGTAAACAAAGTCATCGAAGCGGTTAACTGCAAATATATTTGTTATAGTATGAGAAAAGTTGATTACACAGATGAAGATATAATTGAAGAAAATGAAGAGGAATTTAAATGTATTGATGAAGGAATTGAAACAGATCAAGCAAAATACGCATTGGGAATATTTGATGAAAAAGAAAGGAAAATACAAGAAATTAATGAAGAATTGTATGATTTGCATTTACAAATACAGAAAAATTCGGTATGGCAGAATAAATGTGATTCAAGTTCTGAAGATACATATGAAGAGGATGAAAAGATCATTCAACCAACTATTGACGAAGTCACCATCTCAATGGAGAGTGAAATCCATCCAGGGGATATACGCTGGCATTATATTGAAGGGAATTTACCTGAAGAGACGAAAATAGCCCTTGCCACCAATTGGGAACAAATTGAGAGTAAGTATATAGATCACATGCAAAAGTGTTTCTTCTTAAAAAGAATGCAGGCGCATTATTTAATCCATTATGGATATATCATCCGCAAGTCTATTAGAGATTTGTACACGTCAGAAGATGAAAGACAAAAATATGTAAATAAATATCAGATGGTTTATAATTATATCTACAACACGGATGAACTCTGGCGTAGAGATAAAGAGATCAAATGGGAATTTCATACGCGGGCTAGCGAAATGCAAATGATTTTACTTGACATAGCTAATGATCGATATAACGAATCAGAAAAAGAACGTAAGGATATTATCATGAGCAATGGACCAAATCAAGAAATCGGTTTTCACTGTAATCTATACATACGAATGGCACAAATTGAAACAGATCGTTTCAGAAACACTTTGCATTTATTAAACACTTATTATTCCGAGTCTACACGTAAAAAATTTTCAATGGAAATTGGTGATATTAAACTTCCATCTATAAATTTAAAACTTTTTAATCCAGATTTGAATTTTACAAATGAAAAAGGTGAATTAAAAATGCCAACGCCACTTGATCCAAATGATTTTAATACTTATAATGAGAAACTTATTAATAAAGAATTTTTCACCCATTTTGAAACATCCCCGTTTCAATTATATCTTCAAGAATTATTTGATATGCTTAAAACAAAAACAGATACAATTGTAACCAAAAATTTAACAGAAATAAAGAAATTATTAGATTCAAGTATTTAAAAGCGGTTTAGTGAAAATGAGTATCAAAGATTCATTTACTGAATGGTCAGCTGCTATTGAAAATGAACATTTACGTTACGAAGAGAGATTAACAATCATTTATGCAAAAGCTTTTCGTGATATCTGTTATGTTGGAGAAACATTTCACTGATATCTTCGATGGCCTCCAAGAAGAGATCATAATTCGATTTCTGAAAGAGGTTAAAAGTATTAATAGATTATTGTTTATTATAAGAAAACGGATCCGAAAATGAAATTCCTTTTAAGTATGGAATTAAAATTAGTTCAAGAGAATGCATCCAGTCAAGGAAGATGCTTTATATAGAAGATCCGCTAAAGGAATTTGCCCCAATCCAAGAGAACTTCAGTCATTTTAATTTCTCAATACGACAATCATTGTAATTTCTATAAAATTCTTTAAAAGAATTTCCAAAATTGTGTTATATATCTCGTATGCTCTTTTTTAGAAATTGTATCAAAATTGTTAAGACAAGAACAAATGAACTTACTCGTTTGACTGTACCATATGTTTGGACTATTTTACCAATACGAAGTATTAATGAGATTATATTAAACGCTTTAGGTGAATTAGATTTCATACATCCTGAACAATTGGTAATTACAGCGATGAATTTACCAACGCCATCTATTGAAGATATTCTGTATTATCGTCAGCTGTTTCGGAGTATGGATCCACAACATACAGATTTAATACTTGTTAAAGATTTTATAAAAACGGAACTTTGGTTTGAACGTAAAATCGAATTATTAACTTCAAACGAAAAATATACCATGTTTTTACTAAGAATTTGATCTGTATCCTCTTCCGTGTGGACCATGAACATTTAAATTATGGGAAATTTCTTTTGGAATTTTGTAAAGATGAAATTCCACAATTGGGATTAATCAAAGCGTTGACATTAGTGATGGGCAAATTTATTATAAATTCCAGTTATGATTATGTAGTCCCGAGTTCGGATTCTGGTTTCGTCCCATTTAGAAGATAGTCAGGATGGATTTTGGGATTCCTCTTTCACCAGGCGAGATGAAAGCATCCCGCTATCAGAATGAGGAATCAGCGAAAGAAGAGGAAATACATTCCGATTTTAAATTATCTTTTGATGATGATGACGTTGAAGAGGAAGTTGAAGAGGAAATTGTTGATGACTACGACAAACCGTTACTCGAACTATTCCCGGAATTTGGAAACTCTTGAAGATATAACCGAAGAGTTGTTATTTAGCGGATGCGATTTGAGTGTGGCCACAAGCACTCTGAGCACAATATCCAGTCCAACTGTTACAGATTCGTTGATCTTAATGGAAGAAGAGAAATTGTCCCGAATATGGTGATTCATTAGACGTTAGGCAGTCACATCTCGTACAAATCTGATCCCATTTGAAGCGATGCTCATTGTTTTAAACAATTGTTTCCCTGGTTTGTGAATAAGTAAAAAAATTTGAACAATACAGCTCAATAAACAAGAGCTTCAAGAGGGTGTATAAAGATTTAGGTGCGGTGTCAAAAATAGTGTCGATTCAATTAGCTTGTTACAACATCCAATTTATTCATGATATTTTGTTCAAATAATACAAGATTTAATGTTGTTGATATGGAAAGAATTACGGCAAAAATTTGTATTGAACTTAGCATATATAAAACATGTAATCAGATGAAGCAATTCAAAATAAAAAATATATAAAAAAATAATGTT
>JAKCPI010004157.1:0-24687 GCA_023213315.1 Euborellia annulipes
TTCTTTTTGAAGAACGGGTCGTTCGCCGTTCGATCTCTAAAACGATCCGTTCATCGTTCTTTTTCCTCTGTCTCTGACCCCCCGTCTCATTAAGGACGAAGGTTTTTTTTTTAACATTCATACACTTTGTTCTCATTCCCAGTCTTTTTCGACAACTTTGGCTATATAAGACTTGCCGATAACCGTTATTTATGGATCTATCTATATTGGGGTCCAGGCATTTCTATTTAAACCATTTGGTATCAAAATGGCTTAAATAAAAATCATCGGACTGCCCAGGGGTCCGAACCCGTCGCCGGTTCGGTATAGAAGGTGGGCACGCTACCAACTACAGCAAGCCCAGGGGCATGAAGCAGGTTAATTTACATACTTTAGTGTAGAAAAATATTTAATTTTATTTTAATATGTCAAGTTGGATATTCACTAGCCTTATAGACTTAATAAAGATAATCTGAAATAAAATGGATATAAATAATGTTTAGAAAAAAATTAACGATTAGATATAATAGTTTTATGAAAAATATTAATACCTTTTAATAAGATTAAAATTTGCTTTCATAATATTTTTAAGGTTCTAAGCCTTTCTAAGAGCTCTAAGCTGTTCGTTAAAAAAATTACCATATCCATCGTTGTAATAAATAAGCCAAAATATTAATATCAAAAGTGTGCTATGGAATCAATATTATCAATAATTTGTATTTTTTGCACATATCGATACCTTTTATCTATCTTTGAGGGTTTAAAAATAGTTACTTCTATGCATTTGATAAAAAATTAAACAAAACAACAAAAAAAAAACAATCTATATGAGTTTAAAAAAACAACGATATGAATAATTCGACCGAAAAATGTTCACTTTTGATTGCCCGCCACCCGAATTTTATCGATAAATCCCGAACTAACTCGAAGAAATAAGGAAGAAAAGCTAAAAAAATGAACGGAGGACTGCCCGTTTGCCGAAGACAGGCCAAAACAAATGAACGGATGAACGGCCGTTCGCCAAACGAACGGATAAAACAAATGAACGGAGGACCCGGCCGGTCGCCAAACGAACGGATAAAACAAATGAACGGAGGACCGGCCGGTCGCCAAAACGAACGGATACAACTCAAATGAACGGAGGGACCGACCGTTCGCCAAACGAACGGATAAAACAAATGAACGGAGGACCGGCCGGTCGCCGAAGACAGGTCAAAGCAACGAACGGATGAACGGCTGTTCGCCAAACGAATGGATAAAACAAATGAACGGAGGACCGGCCGGTCGCCAAACGAACGGATCAAAACAAATGAACGGAGGACCGGCCGGTCGCCAAACGAACTGGATCAAAACAAATGAACGGATAGACCGGCCGTTCGCCAAACGAATGGATAAAACAAATGAACGGAGGACCGGCCGGTCGCCAAACGAACGGATAAAGCAAATGAACGGAGGGACCGGCCGTTCGCCAAACGAACGGATAAAACAAATGAACGGAGTGACCGGCCGGTCGCCGAAGACTTGGAGGTCAAAGCAACGGAACGGATGAACGAGCCGTTCGCCAAACGAACGGATAAAACAAATGAACGGAGGACCGGCCGGTCGCCAAACGAACGGATAAAACAAATGAACGGAGGACCGGCCGGTCGCCGAAGACAGGTCAAAGCAACGAACGGATGAACGGGCCGGTTTCGCCAAACGAACGGATAAAACAAATGAACGGAGGACCGGCCGGTCGCCAAACGAACGGATAAAGCAAATGAACGGGAGGACCGGCCGGTCGCCGAAGACAGGTCAAAGCAACGAACGGAGGACCGGTGAACGGCGAACGGTTAAAAGCTGCGACCCGTTCACTCCCGTTCACTTCGACGACCCGTTCTTCGCGACCCGTTCGCGAACGGAATCTTCCCACCTCTAGTTAAAGTTATCAATCGAAATTTTTCTCTTTATCCAGTCTCAAAAAATATAAAAATTAGACATGGGTCGATATTCGATTTTGCTGTACCAGGTACCAGCTGTTACAGGTACTTGTTCGTACCCGATATTTTTGTACCCGAAACAAATTTCACCCAGCAACGCTAACCTACATTAATTCAAGTCAATAACAACGTGTCTAACATTTTTTCAAATGTTTTCTAAGCTATTTATTCTTGCGTTGAGAACAATCTCATAATTATCCATTATTAAAGGTTTTTCCAAAGTGACTGAACTGACATTTTAATGTCTCCAAATTTAAAATGTCAATTTATATACTGCACTAGAAAAATAATTAACAAATATCTTTACCAGCGAACAGTGTACGTATGTTAGTTAATTCATTTATTTATTCTTTGCAAGTAAAAAGTCCTTTGCCAATCAAAGTTCCCCCTCTCTCTGTTTACATCTCGCGGGTCATGAATCTATAAATAAAAAATAAAATCATTACCTGTCACGTTAATCTAACAAATTAAATCAAATGGATAATCAAAGAACGAATTGTTTTATTCTTTTCTAGATAAGAGTGTTAAAATAATAAAAATCCATTTGAAATTGGAAAAAAGATTTTAGAGTTTAAAGAAGATTTTATCCGAAGCAAATGATCAGAGCAACATATAAAACGATGGCATATGAGTCCGCGGAAGGGGCTAAACCCGCCGAGGGCGTGCAGTCCAACTAGTTATTAATAAAAACATTATATTTAAAAAAGAAGAAGAGTGACCAGCCATCTGGCCTTTCATACCTTTCTTTATAAAATATAAATAATTTATTAATCCTTTCGACCCCCATAAAATGAAACCTCTAATCGCTTTCAGGGATGTTTCTGAATATTTGAATTATTAATGAAAAAAAGGTTAAAATGAACATTTTTTCGATGTCTAAATACCCACTCAGGGAATGGATCTGGCTTGTTGAATCATGATTAATATAAATAAATATAACTCTGATGCCAAAAGTGTGAGGCGAATTAGGGTTGGGCTCTTCGCAGTCGCCAGTCAACTCAAGGGCCAGAAAATCAAAATTTATTAGAAAAGAGAAAATCCCGGGGTTTGAGGGTTAATCGGATACTCAATAATAAGATGTAAATACGGACATGTCAAATTAGTCGATGATTTATTTGATAGGATGGTGTAAGAGTGAATAAAAAAAAAAAGATATTTTATTTCTAAACCAAATACCCTGCCCACTCCCTCGCGTTATTATGTAATTATAGACACCCCTATAATGGAGCTACCCCATTTCTTATCCAAAAACTACCCTCGTTTAGACATGGGTGATACTGTATCAATCTGATATTTTGTATCAGGTAGGAAAAAGTAACAGGTACACATAATGGGTACGAGCAAAAAGTATCGGGTATTTAAATATCAAAGTAAAAATCAGATAACTTATTTTTAAAAAAAAAAATATTTTTTTCATTTCTGCTCTCTTTCTTAAAGCGGAGAAAATAGAAATAATGTATAAGTAATAATTAGATTTGTATTTAATTATTATAGGGCCTAGTGAGAAAAGTAGAGTAAAAAAATGTAAAAATGATTCGGAATGACGTTCGAAAAGCGCGCCAGAGTAATAGCGAAATTGCCCTGTCACGAGAGAGAGAGAGGCGGGGCGGGGCGTCGCGAGTTGAGGGGTCCGCAAGAGAGAAGGAAAGAGAGAACAGCCGAAACGAAAACTGTATCGGGTAAATGAAACGACGCTCTAAAGTGAAAAGCAAGTATTTGATCAATGCGCAAGCGCGAGAAACCCGGTACGAGTGAGAAGCAGATACGCGTCCTGTCCGAGGTCCAGTCGAGTATGCTCGAGTTGTTGATACTCAAATAACAGATACAACAAATATCTGTTATTTGCTCAGTATTCGTTTCTCACTCGTACCTGATATCTCGCGCTTGCGCATCGGTCAAATACT
This sequence comes from Euborellia annulipes, assembly GCA_023213315.1. Classification (NCBI taxonomy): domain Eukaryota; kingdom Metazoa; phylum Arthropoda; class Insecta; order Dermaptera; family Anisolabididae; genus Euborellia; species Euborellia annulipes. The sequence continues at coordinate 3,863 of JAKCPI010004157.1, forward strand.
TTAGAGTGTCGTTTCTTTCTTACCCGATACAGTTTTGGTTTGCGCCTGTTCCCGGCCTGCTCTCTCTTTCCTCTCTTGAAACCCTCAACTCGCGGCCCCGCCCCGTCTCTTCTCTCCTGACGGGGCCATTTCACTATTGCTCTGGCGCGCTTTTCAGACATCATGCCGAATGATTTTTATATTTTTTGCTCCCACTTTCTCACTAGGCCCTATAATAATTAAACACAAAATCTAATTATTACTAATACATTATTTCTCTTTTCTTCTCTTTGAAAAAGAGAGGCAGGGAAATGAAAAAAATATTTTTTTTTAAATAAATAAGTTATCTGATTTTTTACTTTGAAGCTATTTTTTTTTTATAAAAACATTAATTAAAAAAATAAAAATATATGTTTGAAATACATAATGGACTTCAATAAATTAAATTTCGTTCGCTGGTAAAGAAATTTCTTAATTATTTTTCTAGTGCAGTATATAAATTGACATTTTAAATTTGGAGACATTAAAATGTCAGTTCAGTCAGTTTGGAAAACTCTTTAGTAATGGATAATTATGAGTTTGTTCTCAACACAAGAATAAATAGCGTAGAAAACATTTGAAAAAATGTTAAACACGTTGTTATTGACTTGAATTAATGTAAAGTTGGCGTTGCTGGGTGAAATTTGTTTCGGGTACAAAAGTATCAGGTAAAAGTATCGGGTCAGAACAAGTACCTGTAACAGCTGGTACCTGGTACAGCAAAATCGAGTAACGACCCATGTCTACCCTCCGTTCCATTTTACGCATATTGAAAAAAAGCCCATGAAAATCCGTCCGCTAGTTTCTGAATAAATGCGCAATAAAGAAAAATGTCAAATTAAATCTCACAATTATTATTCTATAATTAATTATATAAAAGAGTAAATTTTAATTTTATTTATTATATGGATAATAATTTTAAAATTATATATAATCTAATTATTATTGATTACAAGACCTTGTAGCAAATAAACTCAGAAACTAGTGGTCGGATTTTCGTGGTTTTTTTTTTTTTTATTTATTTTTAAAGGATTTTCTATGGTGTGATTTTATTAGGAGTAGAGAACCCCCTTTTCAGGAATGGATCTAATTTTAGTACTAAACTAACAAGAGGGGCGCATAGCCTTCATAACACCAATTTGAACGAAAATTTTTTATGTGTAGTACTTAATGAAAAACAAATTATGTTAAAGCGAGAGAATGCATTTCACAACCATTTGTCTAAAAAAAAATGTTAAAGATTTTGCTAGCATGTCTTAAGCCGTTGCTAAAAATAACATTAAAAACGGATGGTAGATCGGTAGCGTTCATTCTTTGTAAACATGAAATCCCGAGTTCGAATCTCGCCCTGTGCAACTAATTTTTTTTGTGTAATTTATTTATTTTTTTTTTTGTAAGAATATTTTTTAATATTAATAAATAAATAAAATAGTTTTTTTTTAATTATTGGTTTTTAATTTTTAACATGTTGTTACATATATTTAAAGAAAATTCAAATACTTTCTGTCAAAAATATAATACAGAATAAGGAAATATTTAATATTATACGAGAAATATATTACTATTAATTGAACACATAAATAAAGGTACAATAATATTTAATATTTAATGAATTCATAACAATAAGGAAAATTTCAAAACTTTTTTTATATTTTTATGTATTCATTAAATATTAAATAAATATTATTGTATTTAATTTATTAATATTAAAAAATATTCTTAGAAATCAAAAAAAAAAAAATTAGTTGCACAGGGCGAGATTCGAACTCGGGATTTCATGTTTACAAAGAATGAACGCTACCGATCTATCCATCGCGGCTTTTGTACATGTTATGTTAGCAGCTGGCAAAATCTTTAACATTTTTTTCGCTTTAACAGAATTTGTTTTTCATTAAGTACTACACATAAAAAAAAAATTTCGTTCAAATCGGTGACATGAAGGCTATGCACTCCCCTTGTAAGAAGAGAGACTTGGGTGAATATGAATAAATTTGGTAGAGTAATAAATAATAAGTGCCCTCCTTCATCCCTCCCCTCTAAATAAAATTGGAGATGAGTTTTTCTCACGAATTTAAGGTATATTTCTTCTCATCAATTGGACGTTAGAAAGCCAATAATTAAAATAAATTTTTCAATATTAAGAGCTAAAGGACGTTTCGGTTATTTTACACACAAAAAATAAAACCATCATCAGGGCTCACTGAAAACTTTGCCTGTAAAATAATCTATCAATTGATATTAAAATTAATTTGCCCTGATTCAAAATTAGAATTAATTATGAATCCGGGAATATTAAATAAGGAATTTCTGATTGTATTCATTGCTCATTGGAGTGGGGGAGGCGATCCCCCCCCCCCACGAGAAAAAAATTAAAATAAAAGACTAAAGAAAGAGCTATATTTGTTTCGTTTATTAGCCGACGTTTCGGTCAGATTTGCGACATCCTCAGTGTAAATAAAACTCCTCAAAAAGTCGAATGGCGCAATTTAAAGGCTACTATCAATTTTAAGTCTTAACGGTTCTGGTATTTGAAGGTATTTTAGGACAGGATAGGGTGAGTTTAGACAAATTTTTTTAACTCAAAAAAATAAAAAGGTCTTTAATCTAAATAATTGTTGTTTAAGTTGTGAAGCGAAACTTGTGTACTAAAAAGGAGACTTGTATGATGGCAGGTAATTTTTTTTCATTCTATTTTCCCATGCTTAGCACTAATGGGGGAGTTTTTTTTTTTTTTTTCCTCCCCGAGGGGCATTTTAATAAAACAGTGACCATCTGTCATAAAGAATTTTTTATTTTAGGAGATTAGTGGTCTTAAACCTAAAAGGAGGACGAGAAGAGAGAGAGAGAGAGAGAGAGTCTATTCTTCCATTTTCTATACTCTTTTTTTTGGAACTTCATCTCTCGCTCAATGGCCACCGTAAAATCTCAATTATAATTGGCTCCGTCTGTGTGATTGGGTACAAAACTAGCCACGCTGTCCGCTTGCGGCGGACTCTCGCCATCCATTAGCTCGTTTTTTAAATTCAGAGCATATTTAGGCCTATGTACAGTGAGGGACAATATAAAGTCCCACTTATGCGTTTTCTACATGTGATTATATCATTGTTTTTATAAAAGAAAATGATAATCTTTATTGGAAATTTTTTAGGTTTGAACCGTGAAATATTTTTTTTAAAACAATGAAATAATCACAAGTAGAAAACGCATGGGTGGGACTTAATATTGTCACTCACTGTACTTTAAAGATTCTTAACATAGTCGGTAGAAATGAGAGATGTAACTAAGGTTATTTCTTTATTTAATTAATTCACACAGCTGACGTTTCGGTTCCTCGTTTGAACCATCCTCAGAGCTGGCTAAAAGTCATTATCAAAGTGATAAGAGTTGTTCAATCCGCTATGACACTTTGATAATGACTTTTCGCTCAGCTCTGAGGATGGTTCAAACAGGAACCGAAACGTCAGCTGTGTGAATTAATTAAATAAAGAAATAATCTTAGCTGCATCTTTCATTTCTACCGACTATGTTAAGAATCTTTAAAGAGAATTCGTACAGTGAGTGACAATATTAAGTTCCACCCATGCGTTTTCTACTTGTGATTATTTCATTGTTTAAAAAAAAAAATATTTGAATTAATTAAATAAAGAAATAACCTCATTTATACCCTCTTATTGATATAATATCTCAGCTATAAATTGTTTTTGTAACAAAAGTCAATTAAAGAAAAAATGCCCTCGGGCTTGGTGTAGGTGTTGGCATCGTTGCCTTGTATACCAAGGGTCGCGGGTTTGGATCCCAGGCAGTCCGATGATTTTATTTAAGCCATTTGGATACCAAATGGTTTAAATAAGAATGCCTGGACCCCAAATATATATATATATTCAATTAACGAGTATCGTCAAAAGTCTTATATGGCCTGTGTTGTCGAAAGGTCTGTGTGAATGTGTGTGAGTGTGAGTGAGAAAAAGTGTGAGTGTTTTTAAAGAAAATAATAATAATAATAATAAAAGTTATATTTATTTATTCATAATTTACAAAATCACAATTGCGCTCGTGGCGCTGTAATGTTACAATTAATCTTGCGGGCTTCAGACCAAGGTCTTTTATCCTGCGAGAATTCTTCTTCTTTGTTGCTTGATATTGTTGCGTTAGTCTTGATATTGTTGCGTTTGTATCGTTTTTATTAATTAATTTAAAAAAAATTAAAAAAAAAGGAAAAAATTTTAATCATATAACAATTTTCATAATTTATCGTTTGAGAGATTTTACTTATTTATTTTTCCAATTAATTGGCTAAAAGAGACCCAATGCTTTTCAATGGGGAAATCTTTTGAGCCTTTTCCTTGAGCCTACTGTTTTTCAGAAATTATTGTTTTTATTTTATGCATATGGAATCAGCCAAGGAGAAATATATAAAAAAAAAGAAGCAATTTAGCTGTTGAGGTTTCGGGCGCCAATTAAGCGATTTTTCGGGACAATCTACTGTCACTTACATTTGCGCTCGAAACGTCAACAGCTAAATTGCTTCTTTTTATATCTCTCCTTGGCTGACTTCATCACATATATCAATACTCTCAGCAGAAATTCGTTTTATATATTTTATATTCCTATGATTTAATTGAGATGTTTAGCTGAGAATACAATTTAAGGTTCAGGAAAGCCCAAATGAGCAACGCAGCTAGTCGTTTTGCAATTTTTATTTATTTAACAGGGCCAACGTTTCGGTCACATATAGGACCATCATCAGGACCTAGCCATTGTCAATTTATTGAGCTTCTTGGTCATATTGGCCAAAGAAATTATTAATATAACAAATCCAATGACCAATTTGTTCATTATGCATATGGAATCAGCCAATTGACCAAATCGGTCATTGGATTTGTTATACTAATAATTTCTTTGGCCACCAATAGGATCAATAAATTGACAATGGCTTGGCCCTGATGATGGTCTTAAATGTGACCGAAACGTTGGCCCTGTTAAATAAATAAAAATTGCAAAACGACTAGCTGCGTTGCTCATTTGGGATTTCCTGAATCTTAAATTGTATTCCTATGGTAATAATTTTAATTATTTTCCATAAAGCGAGATAGAACTCAATTTTTGAAGTCTCCCCATTTGGGGATTTGAATCTTTTTCCCGGATTCCTCTATAAGAGTGTAAAATTTCTTTTCGAAACAGAGCGCGACACACTTACAATTGCATACAATAAAAGGGCGAATGTCCGCCTCAAGCGGGATTTGTGTCTTTTGGGAAAACTTCCCTGATTTTTTACTTATGCAAAAGGAAGATTGTCTGTCCGTCTGTCCATTGGGGGGTTATCTAAATATTCAAACACTATTCAATTCCGTTGTTATTACTGTAATATTTCTTTTAATAAAGAAGATATCGCATATTTTTAAACAGAAGCCTCTATAAACGGTACTAAAAAGGAAGGAGATGAAGATGAAGGTGTATATATATATAAAATAGTAGAAAAAGAAAAGATGGATGGTTGGCTGGGTGCGCTGACCCCAAACCAACTGGGGCACAAAAAATGCTTTGCTTTGCTTTGCTTTGCTTTCTCACTCCCCCTTGAGAAAAGAAACAGAGAATCAGAGAGAGAGAGAGGGGAAAAAAAGCTTGGATTAAACTCTCAAACAACCAACTAACAGGGGGGGGAGGTGAAAAAATTTTTAAATTGAACTAAAAAGAGAGAAATAAATTGTTAAATAAAAGCGGCCAAGGCCCTAAGAATATACAAATTTCCTTAAGCTATCAATAAGCGCCCCACGCTTTTATTTTAAGTCTTAAATCAGTGTTTCCCAACATTTTGAAGTCCACGGCACGGTGGGAATAACTACGGGCACTCTTCCTTTTTTTCTCCCCCTAGCAAAACGAAATTTATTCCGCCCTGCGGGAATTTTTTTTCCCTCCCGTTTTTCCCTTTTTTTTAGCAAAACTAAATTTACACCATAATATAGTAAACTTTAATTCTTTTTGTTTATCTAAATATCTCGCGGCACCCCTTAGCCATTCGCGCGGCACACCGGTTGGGAACCACTGTCTTAAATATTCAACAATCTTAATAAAAAAAAATGTAATTAATTCTCTCTTTTTAGTTCAATTTTTAAATAAAAGCATTAAAATATTTTTTTTTATTTTGAACCTTTTAGGCTTTTTAATAAATGACTAGGAACTGACCGAATATTCGGTTTCGGCTAGTTTTAGGGGGGCAAGGGGGGGGTAAAGGGGATAATTACCCCCCCCCCCCCGAGATTTGAAAAAAAATACTTTAAAAAAAAAATGTATTTTTAATGTAAAATTTTAAAAATTAATATTTAAAAATTCGATTTGTATTAAATACAAATCCAATTTTTACGGACGGGGAAAAATTTTGTTTACGAACGGGAAAAAAATTTCGGTTCCTCGAAAGAGGGAATGTTTCGCGGGCGGCACATGTAAAAAATTTTGGTCCATCGAGTGGCAAAAATTTTGCGTCTCTAAAAAAGGTAAAATATATTTTTACATACGAGAAAAAAAAAATGGTTGGTTCCGCAAAAAGAGGGAATGATCCTCGGGCGGCAAAAATTTTTGTGTCCGGAAAACTTTGGTTCCGCGAAAAAAAAAAATTTTTTTTCGCACCTCTGGATCCGACCTTGGTTTAGGCTAAAAACCCTGGTTTCGGTTTCGGCTAAAAACCAGCCGAAACCTGAATATGAAAAAGATGGGATGAGACTCGCACGAAAAAAAAGGTCAAATGAAGGGAGAAAAAAAATTTCCCCAAGACGGAAAAGGGCCGGAAAAAATTTTGTCTGATTTTCACGGGAGGGGAAAAAATTTTAGAGTTTCGGTTGTCTAAACTAAGATTGAGGCCGAAATTCGGTTTCGGTCACTAAATCACGGAAGCCTTTATTTTATAAACTCGGAGAAAACGCGCCCACCGGGAAAGTAAAACACGACATGAAACACGCACTAATATAAATACTCACAGATCTTAATATTTTAATTCTATTACGATATTTACGTGAGAGTGATTGTACATATACATATAGCTATAGATATATCCAATCTACATCTCTCCTTTTCATTGCCTAATTAAAAAATAAATAAATTTTAAATATCTCAATTATTTTTTAATAAAAATAAATTCTAATTAATTTCATTTCATTTGAAGAATTTGGCGAGAGGGGAGGAGGAGGAGGGGGAGGTGCTGCACCTTTTTCACCTGCTCCATTAAAATATTCATAATAGCACCCGCCACTGTTAAATAGAGAGTAGAGTTACTTTATTCGTGGGGGAAACAATAAAAGGAAGTCCTAAGAGATGAATTGTGTGGATTGGTGACCCAGAGCAACAAGACACGTTTTTTTCTCAAGGTCATTCATTTATTCTTGCTTGCTTGCCTTCTTGCCCTCCCGCCTCTTCCATCTCCTCCTTCTTATGTTAAACTTTCAAAAGAAATTAACATGTCGCTAATATTTTTTTTTTATTTATTATATAATCAAATCAAATCGAAGATTTATTTGTTTATAAATTTAAAAAAAAAAAGTTTCAATGCAGGTGGGTGGGGGTGATCTTATCTTTCTTGATTATTTAAATAATAAAAAAAATGTTTTATTTTCTCTATTTAAGTAGCAAATTTTAAATGAAAAAAATTTATAGCCAACGGCCAAATCATGTTGCGTGCACTGGTTCTCGTCTGATCACCAAAGTTAAGCAACATCGGGCACGGTTAGTACTTGGATGGGTGACCGCCTGGGAACACCGTGTGCTGTTGGCTCTGAATTTTTTTTTTTTTAATTTAGTTTATACATATATGAAAGAATATGGTTTAATTTTTTAAAGATATATTAATATTTAAGCAAATTGCTGTGCCTATTCACAGACTTATCACTAGACAGGCTTAAATTATACCTTTAAAAAAAAAGATCGAGTTTTTTTTCCTTCATCAATTTTGAAATTCTATTTTTGTGTAGATAATCTATAAAAAAAAGTGAATAACTTTCATTAGACTATGTTAATAAATAAACGTCGGCATTTGAGGCTTTTTAGACTTTAAACGAAAACTTCTACGTATTAACGCTATACGTAGGTGATTCAGGCACATTTATACCAACTGGAGGAATATTCATCGCTTTGACTGGGATCCGAACCTACTCCCCAAGGTTATTCAATATTGAAATTATTTGTTACTAATTAAAGATTTCAAAAAAAAAATAAATAATAATAATAATTTATAATTGTTCTTAACAATTAAATAAAATAACATTATCAAATAATAATGATTAATTGTTAAATTAATTTATTCAAATAAAAAAGACACAACAATAAAAGTAAATAAACAAAACTAACAAACAAATTCTTTTTTCACAATTTTAATACAATATGATGAAATTACTTTTTGTTGCCCGATTGACCAACTCCTTCCTTATATGTAAGTAAAGTTATGATCATTTTCTAATATTTAGTACGTAAATGATTCACTTTTGATTGGATTTGAATTAATAATACGTATAGAGAGGCTCTAGTGTGTCACCATCAAACGTCAACGTCAGATCGAGAGTATCAAGGTCTAGGCTATGAGACAAGCGCAGAGTCTCTCTGTGCAATACACACGAGTTTTCAGTGGGCGAGACCCCCCCCCCCCCCACCGCCCCCTAATATTGTATTGTGTTCGTCGTAGAGGCTGGCTGGCTACATTCCACCAAGTCAAAGGGGCGTATGGAACATCGACTCACCAGAGAAGACATAGAGTCGATTGTTATCCCTCGGATAAGATAGTCAAAAAATAGTTTTTTACGGAAAAAACTATGGCGTACATAGGCGCCGGAACTGGGGGGGGGCAAGGGTGCATTGCCCCCCCTGGCATCCTATAGGGGGGGGACAGAGGGGGGCAAAATTTCTTCTTTTATTTCATTTATTTTTAAAAATGATATATTTTTACTTTTGAAAAATAAAATCTTCTAAATTAAAACAAATTAAAAGAGTAAGAAATTCATTTTTTTTCCAAATTTTTTCCAAAAATTTTTGAAAATCACTACCAAATTTTTTAAAATTTTAATTTTATTAAAATTGTGATTTTATTTAAAATTTTTAAAGTTTTATAGTAGATTTGTTTTTGTTTTATACTATTTGAACATATTAAATTATTTTAATTTTCTAAAAAAAAATTTTTTTGCCCCCCCTGATTGAAATTCGTTCCGGCGCCCCTGATGGCGTATGTAAAAAATAAAAAAAAACTCGGATACGCATGCGCGGACCGGATTTGACATGAAATGAAAATGTCAAATAAAATGTGAAATTTAAAAAGTACATATTTATTAATTTGACATTTAATAATTTTATATTCAAAAATAAGATAAGATGCTTTCAAAATGTTTTAATCCAAATTTTGTTTTTTGTTTATTAACCATATAATAATGCTTTTTGGAAGATAAAATTATTTAATATCAAATATTATTTATGTATTTTTATTTTAATATCTTGAGGATTCATATAATAATGAATTTTGCCAGATTCCAGTTTTTGGGCCATAAAATTAATTTTCCATATGTTTAGTTCCTTATCAATGAGAATTCTAATAAAATAAAAGCAAACTGGAATTTAAACTGATCCAATATTAATTAATTAAAGAAAATAATAAATATGCATAGAAATGAAATGACAGTTGGAGGTTAGGTTACCATATGTAATTTTTTGAATTTCATTTTTTAATTATTTTATCAACATTTTGATTATATTATTCACTAAATAAAAAGAAATCAACAGCGCCAATGCTCTAAAACATTCAAAAACATGAAATAGAAGCTGCTAACCTGTTTTTTTCAGGGGGTTGGGTTTTTGATTGTGCATAAGGCAGATTCCACGCATGTATTGAAATTTTTTTTACTTTTTTCTGATGCCATCCTAAAATTCAATTAAAATTGACGTCAATAAGACAAATAGCTGTGTGTGTGTCATCATAATTCCTCCTTCGGAAATTGTTTTTATAGGTAGAAAAAAAAAACAAAAATATTCTCTTTTTCTCTCTCTCCTTAAGTAGGATGGAATTTTAATTACCGTAATTTTATATTATAAAATTTCCTTGAAAAATAAAAGGAAGGAATCTCAAAATGAACATGAATCAAATAAACAGCAGAGAACTCATGAAATGAACAAATGACGTACGTATAGAGGTGAGGAGGGATGCTAAGAATTTTATCAAATGCAAAGAATATATATTTTTTTTGTTATTATTTTTATTCGGAATATCATTTCTAAAATATTCAACCTGCATAAGAGAGAGAGAGAGAGAGGGGGAGGGGGTAGAGAGAGAGAGAGAGAGAGAATGACATGTCATGGTGGTTAATCTGGGCGTTGCCCGACATCTTGTTGGGGGGGGCCCCCCTCGTGGGGGGGGGGGGGGGTTGAATAAATATATAAATTAATAATTATTTATTTTTTTAAAAAAAAAAAAAAAAATAAATTTAGGGGGGGGTTTGGGGTTAAAAAAATAAAAATTGGAAAAAAAAATATATTTATATTATATATTTTTTTTTTTTTTTTTTTTAAGAGGGGGGGGGGGGGGGGCGCCCCTCCCCCCCCCCCCCCTGGTTAGATCCAAATATTATACAACCAAGGCCATAGAGGTGGGGGGAATGCCATGATGATATGAGACTCTGACTCTCTCTCGATAGACATATCGCTCCACCCCACGAAAATAAAAATGTAAAAAAAAAAACATTCGAATAGATAAAAAAGAAAAAATTTGTTGTGACTGGTCGCACCAGATTTTTTGTGTCGCAATATATTTCATTTCAGACCCTGTTATGCATTTGCGTGTCAAGCGCCAAAAAAAAATTAAACATTGAGTTAAGCACGGAATATTGTTTCAAATGCTATAATTAATGAAATATATCCTAAAAAAATTTATATTTAATGTTATTTGCACAATTGACAAAAAAAAAAAAAAAAAAAATTATATATAATCCAATGAAAACAAAAAACTTGTTAAATTGAATTTGCTCAAAACTCAATAGCCGGCGCTTGACACACTAATGCGTAACAGGGTCCATTTAGTGTGCGTGTGCACATATAAGGGTACATAGGCAACCAGGGGGGGGGGTTTAGGGTTTTACACCCCCCCCCCCCCAGGAGATAAAAAAAAAATCAAAATATATATATTACAAATAGAAAAGAAAAAGTATAATCATTTCGGTTCCGCAAAAGAGGAAATATTCCGCGGGCGGCGCATGGAAAAAAATTTGGTTCCGCGGGCGGCACATGGGGAAAAATTTGGTTCCACGGGGCGGCAAAAATTTAGCGTCTCTAAAAAAAAAAAGGTAAAATATTTTTACGGACTGGAAAAAATTTCCCCGCAAGGCAAAACAACTTCGGTTCTGCGAAAAAAAAAAAAATTTCACAGAAAAATATTTGAGATCAGCCCCCCCCCCCCCCCCCCCCCCCAGGAGCAAATCCTAGTTGCGCCACTGTAAGGGTAACAAACAACCCTTATATATTTCGCTAATGCCCGTCTGTCTGTCGCGGTCTGTCACGTGAGACTTTATGTAATATCCCCTCAAACCCCACCGACCTCTGGCCGTAGCCATCCCGTGAAGTTACATTATTTCCTATCCTACTTTCGTTTATAGGTAATGAACTAATCCCTAGTTGATTCCTCTTTGCTAGGGAGGATGTCCTAGTTTGAGGAGGAACTCCTTTTGAAGAATGAGAGGGACGTCCTTTCCACAGGACGGGATATCACAGCAACTCCCTCTCTTGAGGGGCTATTGTGGTGGGATCCAATATTACAATTGGCCTGCTAGAGGATTTATTTTTATTTAATCACGCCTAAGATTTGAACAGGGATCTTGTTTATAGAAGCCGATACCCTAGCCCGCTACACCAGTGAGCCCCCCTCCCCCTCCCCATTTCAATCAAATGGAAATTCCTCAGAGTACAAAATTTTACCGGAAAGTTAATTAAATTGAGTAGTAAGCGAGGTGAATAGCTGAATCAATATGAAGATGGATGAATAAAAAGGCCAAGCAGCTATGTATTATTGGTTAAGAAAAAGCTATGATTATTATTTCTTTATTGCATTCAAACGTTTCGGTCGACTATCCAACCATCTTCATAGCTAGGGTTCATTCAGCCAATCGAAATCCTCTTATGTTCTTTGATAGGCGCTGAATGTAAATTGTAAATAAATGTTCGGTAGCGAGGATGCCAAAGAGGTTTTGGACCAAAGAAAAACATTAATTCCAATAGAGACGTTTCGGCGAAAATTTTATTTTGCCATCTTCAGTCGTTAAGGGCAAAATAAAATTTTCGCCGAAACGTCTCTATTGGAATTAATGTTTTTCTTTGGTCCAAAACCTCTTTGGCTGCATCCTCGCTACCCAACATTGCAATATCTACAGCCACTAACTCAACCAACCATTGTATAAATATTAATAAATGTCTGTCAAAGAACATAAGGGGTTTTCTATTGACTGAACCCTAGCCATGAAGATGACGGTATAGTTGACCGAAACGTTACTATGGGTTTGAATGCAATAAAGAAATAATAATCATAGCTGCTTGGCCTTTTTATTCATCCTTCTATAAACAGAGTAGATGTGGTAGGACAGACAGACAGACAAACGGATTTTGATCAGGGCCTGGCGATAGTAAATAAATAAAAAATATTGAAAAATCAAACTCTAATGGAGTCAGTGGCGGATCCAGAGGAGTTTCTCGTGTGGGGGGATCTGGTGTGACTGGTCACACAGCACACAATTATTTCTTATTATCGGTAATTTAAAGGTGCATTCTGTAGTTGTTTACCAGAATATATATACAAATCAAATTTTTAAGTTTTAAATACAATTTTTTTCTCAAGTCTCGGGGGAGGGGGGGTATTACCCCCTTTACCCCTCCCCTCCTTGTATCCGCCCTTGAATGGAGTGTCTGTCTGTGAACTAAATATCTCAAGAACGAAAAGAGCTAGAAGGTTGAAATTTTATATTTAAGTTGGACACCCTGCTGGGACGTGACACGAAGCTTTTGAACAAAATCGACCAAAGAGTACTAGTACTTTTTCAGTTTTTTTGCCAATTTTCTTAAAATTCGCTCTAAATAATTTTGATTAAAATTAAAATTATTTTTTTAGATCCACTTTAAAATGTATATTCTTATTTTGCTCTTGAAATTGTTTTGAAGCACACTTTACTCTTCTACTTGATAGGATAGATATAAGCCATGGTAACAAAATATAAATTATTTCCCTTCATATCTTGAATTCTAATATATCGGCGGACTCTAATAAAAAACTGGTGTGGCCAGCACGGAACACACCCAGTGGCGTAACTACAGGGAAGCAACGCTTTCGGGCTCCTTTAAATATTTATTTATTTTTTAATAAAAGGGTAGAAATGAGAGATGCAGCGAAGGTTCTTTTTTTAATCGATTAATTCAAACAGCTGACGTTTCGGTTCCGTGTTTGAACCTTCCTCAGAGCTGGCGAAGTCATTATCAAAGTGTCATAGCGGATTTTACACATTGTTGAACAATTCTTATAATAATAAATATATACACAGTACATAGGCGCATAGGCGTAGCCAGGGAGGGAGTTTTGGGAGTTCAAACCCCCCGGACCCCATGGGACCCAAGCCATGACTAGATATTAAATACAAATTATATTTCACATAGGGTAAGAGAAAGTAAAATATAATAATTTACTCTAGCTAAAAAAACAAACTAAAATGATTTATAAATACCCTAAAATAATCTTAAATTTTTGAAAAAAATTTCTTGATTTCCCCCCCATCAAAAATTTCTGGCTACGCCAATGACACAGTATGAGATGACCAGATACCAGGTAGGTGTATATAAATGAATGAATAAGATTCATATATGTACCTAGTCATCTCATACTGTGTATATATTTATTATATAAGTATTGTTCAACCAAGGGCGGATCCAGAGGTGTTTCTCGGGGGGGAGTAACCTGGTGTGACTCGTCGCACAGAACACTATTTTTTTTTAATTTCGGTAATTTAAAAGCGCATTCTGTACTTGTTTGCCAGAATATAAATACACATCAAATTTTTAAGTATTAATTTTAAAAATTTTACATTAAAAATACATTTTTTTGCGAAAAAAGGTATTTTTTCGAATCTCGGTGGGGGGGTAATTACCCCCTTTACCCCCCTTGTATCCGCCCTTGTGTTCAACAATGTATAAAATCCACTATGACACTTTGATAATGACTTCGCCAACTCTGAGGATGGTTCAAACACGGAACCGAAACGTCAGCTATGTGAATTAACCTATTAAAGAAATAAGCTTAGCTGCGTCTCTCATTTCTACCCTCTTATTAATAATACATCTCCGTATTTATTTATTTATTATTTATATAAAAAAAAAAATCATATATTTAATTAATTTTTTTTTTTTTTGTTTATATAGGCCTATATCGTTTTGAAATATTAAAATATGAATTAAAAAGGGTCCCCATAGTTAGAATGAAAAAATCTATTTACGCCACCGGCCACACCAGATTCAATTGTTATATTATTCGACAAAACTGAGATATTCAATGAATATATATATATATAAAGACCTTCCAGTGAAATCAACAAGTGTCCCTTGATCAGACACGAGGGGGAGATTTCTAATTTGCTTTGCCCCCTCCCCCGCGTGCCCTTAATGCATTTAAAATAAATAATAAATTTGAAGGCCAACGCGAAAATAAAAAAAAATTTAAAATGGTGATATAACTTGTTGAACCCTAATCCAAGGCCATGGATTATACGTAACACACACACACAGAGAGAGCGTGTATAGGGGGCAAGTTAGAAGAGAGAGAGAGAGAGATAAATTTTTATACCCTTGATAGAGCCCCTATGTTTGCAATGTGTGTGCAACGTGGCCTTCTCGGCTCTCTTTGCCTCCTCGCTCGGCACACACCCTCGTCGTTGGTTCGTTCGTCCCCGCCCGACACACACACACACACACAGAGACAAATAAAGTTCTAGTGGAATAAATGAGTTCGTTGACCCCGGTGGGGTCCCTCCCCTTAGCCGGCGGCCCCGAGAGAGAGCAACAAGTGGTGGGGTTTTCAACTTGGACGGACGATCCCACGACCCCTACGCGCTTCTTCTTCAGAGTGGAGTTTCCAGGCACACACAAAAACATTTCGGGAGGGTCAACGGCCCTTTTCTAGGCGGGCTGCTGCTGCCTTCTCGGTGGTTGTGTCTCTCTCTCTCTCTCTCTCTTTCACTCTCTCCCAACCCAATCAACTCAAGAGACCCACCCTAGAAAAAAAAAAATAATAATAATAATAATAACGACCCATCTGGAGCCTCCCGATCAAAGTTCAAGTATTACTAAGTAAACACAATGACTGACTGAGTGAGTGAATTCGATATTGAATGTTTCTGATGGAATGGACAAAATTGAAAAGGCAAGCAAGCAAAGAGAGAGAATATGAATAAGGAGCCAGCCATCACCATCTCTACCTCCTACTTATCTTCTTCTTTAGTGATTGAATTAAGTGAGTCAGGGCGGGTCTCAGCATCCGAGCTGACTATCCTGCCATCTTACGGCCATTGAAGCTACTTCATAAAGGAGGTTCAACAAAATGGCTTCAAGGGCAAATAGACAAATTTATTAGCTACTATTTAAACAAATTTCCCCCCAAAACAGAATTAATTTTTATTTTGATGCTCTTTCAAAATAAATAGATTTTCTTATATCTGTACTAATAAGGAAATTTATAGATTAAATCTCATCTCCTCTTAGTTTATAAAATAATTAAGTTGTCTATAATTAATAATAGTTAATAATTAAGAATTTTATTTTATTTCCACATTTCGGTCCAATAAGGCCAATCTCCAATCTTTTGGCCAAACTACAAACGAGCCAACAAATATCCACACATTGGCCTGCCCTATTGCCTCTCTTGGCAGTCAGTCAACGTAGTTTTCAATGTCTTAGCTTTAATTTTATTTATTCTTTTTGTGTTTACATTATACTTGTTCTTTTATACGAAAATAATAATTCTCATTGGGGATCAGGGAGCTTTATAGCAATATATTCCAATTTCAAGCCAATGACGTCAACATTGGTGCGCCAATGTTGGCGGAAATTCAAATAACCTTTTTTTAATCACTTATATCAGGGATTCCCAAACTTTTTTCGCTTTCTGGCGCCCTTAATATATCAGAATTTTTCAGTGGCGCCAAATGTCTAGGAAACCCTTATGTTAATAATAGTTTTTATTCATTTCAAATTCAGAAACGCATATCTAGACCTCTTATGTTTGCAATTTTATTTAATAAATGAATAAAACTCCTAACTTTAATTTTTCGAGTAATAGCGAAAAATTAATATAATATTTTGTTTAGGAAAATTTCCACATCGTCCCAATGAGCCGGAAGTTGCACTAGGTTAAACTAGTGAAACCTCGCATATATTAATAATTTTTCTTATATTTTTTTATACCAACAGATATCTAATTAATTTAAGTAAATATTCTCCGGACTGCTTGGAATTCTAACCCACACCCCCTTAGCTTTTAAGGTGCGCGTCTCGGAAAACCGTTAAAACACGATTGACTCGAGGCGGCAGGAGGAGGATATTTGTTTGTTCAGCATTTTCTCTTCGTTATCTTATTAGTTTAGATTTAATACACTAGCGCACAGCACACAACTTTTTCTTACACTTCGAGAAAGTTGTGCACCGTGCTTGTCACACCGGATTTTTTTGTGTCTAAATATATTTAGTTTCCCATAGTTAATTTGCATTTCATAAGTAAAAAGTAACAGAGTCAATTGATTCAAAATTTCCAATGTTTCGAAGATCTTAGGATGGAATATCATTCAAAAATCAAAAAAATTTATATATGTTACTTATGTTACTTATGTGACTTAGATTATTTCGCTAAAGAAATTAATTCACATGCAAACTTTTTTCAAAAAAAAGAGAGCACTAAAAATAAGCATCGTTAAAAATAAGGAATAATTTGCGGGATGATTTTGTATTCGATCCGTCCCCTGGGTTCGAATCAGGACTTCCCATCGCCAAAGAGGTAAGTCCTGGATCGAATCCAATTTGTGCAATCAAACAGAAACTCTGAAATTATTTCTTATCTTGGGCGGACTTCGCGTCCAGCCAGGGTGCTACGCTCCCCTGGACCCTTCCAGCTGACTCGGACCAGCCTGCGGCGGACCCTCGCCTTTTTTAATTGTGGGAAACTGGCTGGAGTCTAGCCAGGGATTTTGATTATATTAAGAGTTTCTTTGCTTTCTTTTGCTTTTTCCTTGCTCGGCGACGGCAATTTTGACAACTCTATTTGTAAAGAGATCTGACCTCCCAGATACGGATTTGATGAGAAAAGAATATTTACATTCGTTCGTTTAGAATTGAAATAAAAACAGCTGGGAGTTAATGCAAGTTTGTCATTCTGAATAAACTTGTATTTAAAATTACTATAAATAAATTTCTTCCTGACTGGCATTTCACTCGAGAGGATCGAATTTGTTAGAATTAATAAAAGAAAAAAAAACAATGTGCAAAAATAATTCCAAATTCCATTAATAACAGAATAAAAGAATAAATTTAAAAGATTTTGACTCTGTCTCTTTGAGAAACACAAATAAAAGATTTCTTTTCTAATATATGAGTTGTGACGTCACATTCAACTTTGTGTCTTTTACTCTTCGTATGTAGAATGAGAAAAATTTTGCTTTTTCACCATCGCTAGGCTAGTAACTAAGCACATCACTCATCTCTCTTTTAGTTATTCGATAATCATTTTATTTATTTATTAAGCGCCCTAAAAAAAGAAAATTAGAGATTTAGTTTATAAAAAGGTGAATTTAAAGTTAGAAGTCAAATTCATTTATTATTTGCCTTTTAATAGCGAGAAAATTCCCAAATTTTTGTTCTTCTTTCACACTAAACATCGCAAAAATTAGGCCCCCTGGGGTCGAACCAGGACCTCGATGCTTTTGCGGCGAACGAATGGACTCCAAGAGGCGCAATTTTGACAACTCATAAGCACAAAGACATCTCGCAAATTTGCTATCTTAAACGATATATTGACTGGCAAATGAAGAGTCTATTTGAGCGTTGATTGAAGAAATTCCATCCTTTTCAAACAAGGCGATTGACAGGAGAAGTGGCTGGCTGTTCAACGATTAGAATGATTCAGAGGAAGAGAGGATGTCAGCCAAAAGGAGAGCCTCTATCGAATAAAATCTCCATTCAGAAGACGTTTCGGTTTTATTTAAATAAATTCAAGAGATTATTGGCAAACTCAATGTGTACAGATAGAGTTGTTATATATTAAAATGGATTTAGTTAAGTAAAAGGGAAATGTTATTGATATTTTTATTCGATAGAGGCTCATCGGATCTATTCCTGTCTATCATTTTCTAAAGCTCTATAATTTATATTCAAGCAAAAATAATAGCTGAAGAATTCTTGACAGGTATCGTCATAGGCTGGCTATACTCTTTGGTGTGTTATTTGGAAGGATTAGCCGTGCCATTTAGATGAGATCTCGTAGAGGTTCCTTCATTGAGAGCCTCTTCTTTATTAAAGGTCTTGGATCCATTGAGTCGATGTCCTTCTCTCTCTAGCTGTTTGTGTTCTTATAATTAAATATTCTTGGCGACGACAACGACAACACAACAAAAGAATATTCATATGATGTAAAAACACGATGAATTAGAAACAGCTGGATAATGGAAGCGAAGCTTTTTTGCATTCAAGTTTGTCTGTCTGGAAAAACTTTCTGAATGGCATATTTGACTCGAGGATCGAACCTGAAAATAGAATCATTCGAATTAAAAAAAAAGAAAAAATTCAAATCTGCACAGATTTTATATTAGTAAAAAATTTACTTTTGAAAATCCATTTTAAAATAAAAGAAGAAATTTGCAAATAAAAGAGTTGTGATGTCCAATTCAATTTTCTCTCTTTTATTTTATGACTTCTTTGAAGGATTAAAAAGCAAGAAATTTTCTCTTTCACCATCGCTGGCCATTTATTATAAAGTGTGATGTAACTAAGCACATCACTCAACTCACTTCGATAATCATTTTTTATTTATTAATAAAAATAAGAAGTCGACCTAAAAAATAAGTGGAGAATTAATTTTGGATATTCAGGTGAATTATAAATTAAAGGTCAAATTCATTTATTAATATTTACCTTTTATTAGCAATAAAATTCAAAATTTTCTTTCTTCTTTCACACTAAAAAAAAAAAAACCGTAAAAGCCGGGAGTCTGAAGAAATCATATCAGTGAGAATGAACTTGATTTTTTGGATTACGGGCAAATGAGTGGCGGGAAAAGATCCTACCTAATCTACAATCAGAGAATACGTGTGTGTGACCCCGTCCCCACCATCAGATCGGTGGAGCCCTCGGGTCCGTCCCTAGCCACAAAAGGATTGCAATTTGGAGCCTCCAGGATATTCCTGGCGAAACTGCAACCCTTCCCTGACTCATTTAAACCCATAGAGCCACCTCAAAGATACAAAAACATAACAGACTCCCGTAAAAGACGTCTTTGCGCAAAAACACTTGAGAACCTTGGCTTTGATCTTTCAATCATGAATCGTTCATGGAAGAAATCAACGAGAAAATCTTTCATTTTAGCTCTCTATTTGGATCCTAAATTAAAAACAAAGCAAGGGTTCCTAACAACAAACGAACCAGCTAACGATTAGAGAAGAGATACCTACAACTAACAACAACAACAACAACAACGAATATCCAATAGAGGCCTAGAATGAAAGAAATTCTCGTTGATTCAGCTGAAAAAGAAAAAATCCTGAAAAAAAGCGAATTAGAACCCTTTAATATGCTTTGCACCATGCTAAGACTCACTGTAACTGCCTCTGCTCTGCTGGTCCTCGAAGCTCTCGGGATCTGTAACAAAAGAGAAAAAAAGAAATTAGTAATTTTATATTTTGTTGATCTAGTATTTATGTATTTATAAGATATATGTGTGTACAGGGGCTATCAGAGGAGGGAAGGCGAATGAATAGCCTTTCAATATTTGGAGGCAAGTTTTTATTACACAAAAATATAAGGAAAAGGAACGAAGAAAGAAATTTAAAATAAAAAAATCAATGCTATTTTTATCTACTTTCCACTACTCGGGACATGGATTTTCTCTGAACGGCCCCTGTGTGTTTATTTAAATGTTTGTAATAATAATATATATATATATTCACCTGCAGTGAAGGCTCGGCGAGGCCCGAAGCTCCTTCCAAAGCATCAACTGGATGGTCACTGGCACTAACACAGGCACTACACTAATGAAAAGTCACTATTACACTCGAGACTCACGCGCGCGCACATCTGAAAAAAAAAAAAAGAAAGAAAACATTTATTAGAATATCACTTAATTACAATTGAGATAAGAGTCACTAGCAAGGAGAGAAAAAACTTGAAGTTTGAAAATAATAAAATTCTGGTCTTATAAATCGATGACTTATTAAAATGAAATGAGTTATAGATGGAGAAGTCAAGCGTTTTCAACTAAAGTTTAAAATTAAAAGAAGATATAATGCTGATTTATCGCATCTTAGGCAGGACCAAGACATTTTTGACAAATTCACTCTCGTTTAGGCATTATTTTATAACATATTTAGCCTCAAGATAGTCGGGGCTGCCAACGAGGCTGTATAGAACACAGGTGTCTGGAGGTAGCCAAATTAGGTGATGTAGGATTTAAGGAAAGAATAAAGATAAATATATGAGGGTGAAATATACAAAACTAGAGGGACTCGTTCATTAGGGGCAGGATCTGGCAGCCAGAGGATAGAGAAAGCACCCTTTGGAGA
>JAKCPI010004158.1:0-41125 GCA_023213315.1 Euborellia annulipes
GACTGGGCTGGCCATCGAGCCCGAATGGCAACAGTATGTGTCGGAGGAAAGGATATTCTTGAGGTGTTGGTTATCCCATGACATGTTGACGGCGTTCAAGAGCTCGATGGAATACTGTTCGTGGTGTAGAAGATGGGTGTGAATGAAGAAACGGCAGCGGCGGAGGCGGATAAAGCGACACTCGGGGGATGACGTTGAGCTGCTGATCGTCGACGTCGTCGATGACCACCTCCGCCGCCTCCTCCGCCGCCCCCTTCGTCCTCCGAACTGGAATCTGACGAACCGTACCCCATGTGTGACTAAAACAAAAACAACAACAAAATTAAAGTTTTGTTTTGCCTTTTCTAAATGTTTCTACTTTCTTACTTGTCTGTGTGGTGGCTGTCCGTGTTGGCCTTGATGCTGGAGGTGCGGCGGTTGTTGCGGAGGTCGCCAATCAGGATCCTCTTGAGGGCGCACATCGATTTGCCCCATTTCTCTAGGAGAGCTTTCCACTGTCTTTTCTCAGGATGTTTGCAGTGGGGGTTCAGGACGACGCACACCCACAAAGCCCCCAGTTGATCCCAGAGCTGCCGGCATTTGTCCATCATCCGGGGTCCTTCTGCTCTCCAGAGTGCTAGTCGAGGGTCTGAGAGGAATTGTTCTGTGATTAGAGTTAACATCCTGGCGCCGTTGGAGTCTCGAGCTCGCAGCATCTCCCGGACCTGTGAAAATGTTCAAATAACAAAATTGTAACTGCCTTTCGGCATTTATTTTATTTTTAAAATTGCTAAAACGGATTCATTCTAATTTTACTTTCTCTTACCTCTATATATGTTAATATATATAGAGAAAAAGTATTGGATTCATGTCAGGAGATTTGGATGAATATATACACGTTTTGAGGTCCCCTGAATCAAGTGGGTTATTTATGGTTAGTTTATTGATCAAATGTTTAATTAATTTCAAAATTTTAGTTTTTAAAATCAAATTTTACAAATTTATTGCTAAAAGCGCAGCATTTGCTACCTATGCTATTATTATTAATCTGACTCTCGCATCCAAACGAGGTGGATACAAGCATACTAGTTACAGTACAATGGACTTGAATTTTGAGCGGATTCCTAAAATTGAACCGCCTTGCGCATAGGCAACCAAACTCGCTTGGCCGCCATTAAGGGTTGCCCTAAATCAGGCTTTCCCTTCAATTATTTTAATTTATTTATTTTAAGAAAGTGGAATCCTTTTTAGATCAATCGCAAACACAAGCGACGTTTCGATTCTAAATTGGGATGACCTTCAGGCTTGTTGCTTAAACAAAAAGATCGTCTCTCCTGAGAGTTGCAATCATTTTCCTAATTCTTTTTCCGTGATATTCATTAAGAGAAAGAAGAAGGTCAAAATCAGACTTTTCCTTATTTCTTTGAATTGATTAATAGATAACAATCAAATTTTATGCAAAAAAAAAAAAAAAAAAAAAATTATATGATAATTTATAAGTGTTTAGATTGAGGCACAGAAAAGGTAAAATTTTAATTTCTTTTATTTCGGTTAATCCATAAATTTAATTTGATTAAATGGATAAAATTAAAGCAACGGTTTAAGTCGTGTCGAGGAGAGGGGAGGGGACGGGAGGGGAGGGGAGTGAGTCGCTTTAATACTCTACTTGATTTGACAGGCAGTGCCTCTTTAAGAGCAAAGGAAGGAAGGAAGAGGGAGAGGGAGAGAGTATTACCTTGGCAAAGAGTTGATGCAATTGCTTATTAGCGTTATAGTAGCTGCCCTGGCTTAGGTAAGAGCGCACTTGTTCGCACACTTGTTCTTCGTCAAGGTGCCACGAATGGTCGGCATCTGCCGCGGCACCCGCTGTCGGGTCAGGAGCTCCCGGAATTTGATTTATTTGTGAACGATGCTGTAGGATTTCATCGGCTAACCGTTGTGCTGTCGGTAACACCTCTGTATGGTGTTCCGCTATCAGGTACTGAATGAACTTTTGCAGTTGTTGTCGGTCCATCTGCAAAAGGGTCTCTGCAAACAGAAATAAAGAAATTATTTAAGATTCTAAATTTACTATTAAATATGCATTCTCTAGGAGTCGGAGATTCCGGGTTTGCTGAATCAGATATTAACATGCGTTAGTCAGCGTAAATGTTCAATTCAACTATTTTTTTTTTTTATATATATTCAGAAAGTCTGCCAAAGCATTCCCCGATTTTAAAATTAAATAACACGAAAAGGAATAGTCTAGTGAAATAAAAAGTATATTTATTTTGAAAGTTATAAAAATAAGTATGTGCCCTTTGCGCAGTGCGCCGGTGCTGAGGGAGTCCCTCCTCAAACTTGGACATCCTCCCTAGCATAGAAGAACTTGGCTAAAAGCAACCGGGCGGAACCAGGAATAAGGATCAGTTCACTAGCTAGAACGCAGAGGAGGAGGAGTTAGAGATAGGAAATAATGTAACTTCACGGGGTGCCAGTAGATGGCTACGGCCTGAGGCTGGTTGGGTTTGAGGTGTGTGTCTTCGTGCACGGAAGCACCTCGGGTAAATAAACGAAGATTCCGATAGGAATTTCAGAAGTAGTTGAATTTTCCATGAAATAGCGACTTATAAAAAAGGTACAACTATTAAGTTATTTGTTTTATGAACCTTTTGGGCGTCTAAGGCCTTTTAAATCCCCCCCCTTTTTTTTTTATATTGGTGGGTTTTAAATATCTCCCCCTCTTGGAGGGGAGGAGCCCCCTCCACTACCTCTATTTATCTTCTAATTTTTTACTTAAGTATCAGCTTTTAAAATAAATACACCTTTTATTTCATTCTTCTATAACTTAGATCTTTCTTTGTTCTTGAGTTATTTAATTTTAAAGTTCTTTTTGGTGTATAAAATCAATACATTGAACATTTAAGCTGATTAAAGAGGCCTTTAAATATTCACATCTGAATCTGACTCCGTATTTGTCTTGAAAATTTAAAAAAAATATATATTTTTATAAAAATTCGCAAGTCAAAACAAAGATTGGGTATAAATAAAAATTGAAATAATTTACCAGGTAGAGTTTTGTTTGAAAAAGATGGAATGTTTTCAATTAACGTTCAAATAGACTGTGTGTTCGAGTCCAGGGGGCGCAATTTTGCCCTCACAAACCCATGGGCGTCCTCAGGGGGGGGGCCCGGCCGCTTCCCCCCCCCTTAAAAAATAAAAATAAAAAAAAAAATTTAAAAAAAAAAAAAAAAAAAAAAAAACCCCCTTTTAAACCCCCCCCTCCCCGCTGAGAAAAAAACTTTAAAGATTAATAAAATTATAAAATTATTAAAATAAAATTTTTTTTTTTTAATTATATTTGACTTGCCTCCCCCCCCCCTCCCCCGAACCCTTTCGCCAGCCGTCCTATCTTAAGCGATGTATTGACAGGTTTCTGTCCTAGCAGGCGTCTAGAATTGTGACTCAGTTCCAATCGTGCTTGCTAGATGGCATGCACAATTTTAAGATCTTTTCATGTCAATGAATTTCTAATTTCATTAGTATATTAGGCGGATGCGAGATGTGATTATTAAAAATATTGTAGTTTTTCATTTAAGTTTGTAATTAATAGTAAAATTACATTCGAACTCTGAGAAGCCTAAACTCCAAAATGCTTCTAGCAAGCTTATATAGGGATGATCCATAATAAGTTGGGGCCCACCTAACGAACATACTGAGGCAAGTGCCCGCTTAAAGGCTCTCCTATCTTAAAGGGAAGTTGATTCTCTCTAAGGAAGTTCCTCTATTTGATTTTTGCCATTACAATCAGCGAGGAAGACTCTCTCTCTCTCTCTTTTGCTCTTTTGAATGAATTCAGGATACGAAACCGCATAAGGAAGATCTAAATTAAATGAATTAAAAATAATAATAAAGTTCAAAACCTGTTTAAATCAAATTATTATTTTATTTTTGAAGAGACCGGCATTCTGGTCTACTGAATAGATGAAGGGGGAGTTCTTTCCTTGTTCAATTTAATAGGAAAATGAATGAAGATGATACATTTATTGTTGCCTAATTCAAACTCTATGAAAAATAATCTGGTGTGACTGGTCGCACAGCACACAACTTTCTCTTACCTTTGTCATTAAGAAAAAACATTTTTCTTCTATAATTAGAAGTATATTTTTTAAAGAAAAAATTCTGGCTTCTAACTTTCATTCTTGATTGAAATATTATATTTAAGTTAAGCATCCCTCTGGAACGTGTCAAGAAGGCGAGTTTGATTAAAATTCATAAATCAATTTTTTTTAGATGCTCTTTAAAATGTATATTCTCATTTTGCCCTCAAAAATTGTTTGAAGTTCCCTGGACTTCATAAGATAGGAAAAATGGTTGCCATGGTAACAAAATATAATTATGATGCTTTATACATTTTATTAAATCTAGAATTTTAGTATATCGGCGGAAACTAAATATATGTCGACACAAAAAATCTGGTGTGACCAGCACAGGACACAACTTTCTCCTGCGGAAGATAAGAGAAAGATGTGTGCTGTGAGACCAGTCACACCAGATTTCTTTCTTTTATGATAATTCACTTGAGGTTCTAGAATTTCTCCATTTTTTTTTAAATTAATGCCTGAGTCCCATTTGGGGATTTTTTCGTTTTGACCCTTTGCTGTTGATGTTTGTTGCTTTTGACGCTAGAGAGCGCGCACGCTCTCTCTTAGGCCGGTATTCATAATCGAGACTTATTGAACAAGTCAGACTAAAGTAATTGCTTAAGTTCACTTTCGATTCATAGTCACAAACAAGCAATCCTTTGAGTCAGTGCAAACAAGCAGCACCTGGGGAGACTTGACAAAGTAAAGACTTGTTACCTAGGTCACTAACCCTTACTTATTCGATGTTTTCGTTATTCAGAGTTATTTCTTAAGCCAAGACTAGTTTCAAATAAGTTCGTTCGATTTCATAGTTATTTTTCATGCGGACTAGATAGCAAACAAGTCAGATTTTAACTAGTCAAGTCGAGAGGTGACTTGAGTCTTTGTTTTTGACAGCAATTGTCAGATTTTAATTTTCAAATTATCATAAAAGTAAAAAATTAAGGTAAGAATTAATTATTAAATTAAATTATTATTAAATAACATTATTATTTATTCAAATTTCCACTTGGAATATAATAATTAATAAAAATATATTTTTTTGCAGTTCTATTTTGGAAATTATAGTTTATAAAAAAAGAAGAGCATTATTATATTATTATAAAAGGTAAATGAATACTTTGTTTTAAATAACTATTAATTATTTAAATTTACATTTGGAATATAATCTTTAATAATAACCAAAATATTTATTTTAGATGGACTTGCACACACAATTATGATTCAAATTTATATTTTGGAAGTGTTTTTTATGATGAACTAAAGTGTTGATAGTTAATAAAATAAAAGACGGTAGTTTTTTTGGTTGCAGGTCAATTTTCGACTGAACATTCAGTTCACATGGTTATAAACCATAGTCTTCAGGCTTGGAAATCACAATCAAGTTATATTTACTATAATAAATGAATGCTTTCATTTCTTTATAATATAAAAATACATTTTAGTTTTATGATTAACAAAATTTTAAATAAATTAAATTTTCATTGTACATGTAATATTTGTTATTTACCTAAAGAAACCAAAAATCCTTTGTAAAGATATTTAAGAACAATTCTTAGCTTATTTTTTCCAAATGATGTGTCTATATATTTTTTTTTATTAATAAATATATATTTCTATGTATATTAAGGCCTTATTATAGTTTTTAACCTAAAAAGGTTTTTAATTCAGCTGTCCTTGTTTATTTTTTTTTTTTTTAATTTTTATATTTTTGTAAAAAATTTAATTATTTTTAATTAAATGTTTTAATTTATAGTATTTATTTAAATTAATTTCAATTTTTATTATGTTGCCTACTTCACAAAACGTCAAATTATTTTTTCACAATAATATAATATTTCTGTAATATTTTATTCTTTGAAATTTTCGACTCGCCATATTAGCCGAAGGTTGCCGATTGTATCCGATCGGAGCCGAGAATAGCCGAAGTCGTTGACTTGACGAAGCAATTGGTTTGGCAAACAAGCAATGTTTATTGGAACTCTGACTTCAAAAAGTCTTGCTTGAATAATGTTTATGAAATCATAAGCGAACTAGATCGACTTGTTCAAAAAAGTCTTACTTCATGGAGTCAGGCTTAAGCACGAAAACAAGTTTCAATTATGAATACGGCCCTTATACTCCCAAAAATTTTTACTAATTTATATTCTTGAATATATTATAAAAGAAAAAATCAAATAAATATTCAAGTTGGTGAAGAGGAAGTTCCATCTTTGAATAATATTCAAACACACACACACACACGCACACGGAGAGAACTCGACTAGTTCTTGTTGAAATTTGTTCAAATCCCGTTACATTATAACTAAAATGTAAATTTCAAAAGGACAGCGCTTAAAAAAATAAAGAGGATATCTATTTATATTTATATACATGGATATATAAGTTTTTTTTTTTTTTTTTTTACTAGCCAAAGTGATAAAACTTGTTTGGTCAGAAAATGAAAACCTGATAGATAAAGAAGCGAAATTTTAAGCAAAAAAAAAAAATTAACTAAAATTATCAAAAAAAAAAAAAAAAAAAAAAGATTAATATGTCCTACTTTAGTTTTTACTTTCTAATTAATTTTTTTTTCATATGATATGATAGAATCCATTAAATAAGTAAGATTTGGGCGAATATCAAAAATAGTGGCGAGCGGAGGGGATGGGGAGGGGGTAGCATATGACGCCTGCAACCAGTGGCGTAACGTACGCCCCCGCAGACCCCGCACTGCGGGGGGCCCCGGACCTTGAGGGGCCCACAGGCCTGACCGGGCTAAAAAACTGTATCTCCTCAGGGCTCCTGTGAAAACGGAAAAATTTAGATTAAAAAAAAAAATTAATGAAAAATTTGTCTTTGAAAGGGCCTGGGGCCCTCAGGGTTCAGGGATATGACTGTCATTTTTGTTAAATATTATTTTGCTAATGGTCTAAACCTACTAACGGGAGGAATCCGAAATAAAGGTTTCGCGGGGGGCGGTGGTGAACGGCGATCTGCATATATTCGAGGATGCGAGTGAGCTTTATTGGCGTGGTCGAAGCATAATGCAACAAGGCCTGGATAGGCTGGAGATTCCGGGTTCGTTTGGTCCATTTTCTTTAGGAAGTTAACTTACAGTTTTTTTTTTAAAGTAATTTCGGCTGCTTACTTTTTAAATGTATTATATAATTTATTAAATACATATATATCGATAGCTTACGGCGGGCGTTCACAGTCTTGTTTGTCGGGGCCCCCACCTATCTTAAATTCCTCCAGCACCGTTACTTGCAGTTTTTTTTTTTTTAATTTGTTTAAGGTTTTCTTCGGCATCTAAGGCCATTTTAGGGTCTACCTAACCCTATTTATTTCACATTATTAGTAGCCAATTCAAATGAAATAAATTTTTCCCGCTTGGGTCGGGAAGCGAACCCGCCCGTGATCCACAAGTCACGAGCATTTGCAGTTTTCGTTACAAATAAAATTTTCTTGCAAGATTTATCCAATTGATTGTTTTTGCAAATATCTGTCAAAGTGAATGCTCTGTGGCTTATTGTTGGAGGAGCACAGTCGAGGCGGAAGGAAAAAACTTAGGAAAATAATTATATTTTGTTACCATGGCAACCATTTCTCCTATCTTTTCTAGGGAGTACAAGAGTAAAGTAAACTGAAAAAGTACATCAGCAAAGTACTAGTAGGCCTACTCTTCGGCCGATTTTGATTAAAAGCTTATTTTCACGGGTTTGCCAAACTTAAATATAAAATTTTTACCTCCGAGCTCTTTCCCTTCTTGAGAAAATAAAAATTAATATTAAATTATAATATATTGAAAATTTGAATATGTTTTTATATAAAAAAAAATAAAAAAATATAAAAAAAAAAAAAAAAATAATATTAATATGAGAGATATTTTGTTCAGAGACAGACAGACCATGTCGCGAAAACCACTTTTTGGATTCAGGGGACCTTAAAACGTGTATATCCATCAAAATCTTGACATCGAATTTTTTACTTGAATCCAATACTTGCTCTCTATATATATATTAACATATATATAGAGGTAAGAGAAAGTAAAAAAGTCAGCGAACGTAAAGTTAGCTCCTTTATCGTTTAATATTTTTAACAATAAACAATTACATTTAAAATATTAATAAGGTCCTCGTCTTTATTCAAAATTTTCGATATTTTTACATATATCTCGATCAAATTGGCTTTCCGCCACCTTTTTTTAGAATAATAAAGGGAAAGGAGGGCGAATTTTCCCTATAAAAGTTGCCACTTTAGCCAAAACTAAATATTAATCAAAGAGGTATTATTTTCATATCATCGCTTTAAAATTTTTTAGTTACATTAAAAAAGGAGTGGCGATAAATGCGTCGACCAAAAAAAAAGTTGGAAGGAACTCAATTTTTTTTTATGCTTGTCGATTATTAAAAAAAAAAAACAAAAAATGTCTACTAGATAAATAGTAAAAGAAACAAACACTCAATATCTTATCAAAAAAAACAAGTTTTGAAGAAAAGTTTGTAATTATCTTTTTTTTTCTTTTTTTGAATCCGGGAAGAGGGCAGGGAGAGAAAAAAAAGTGAAACGAATGAACCTTTAACCCGAGGTAGCGGGAACTAGTTTATTATGACGGGGGGGGGGGGGCTACAAAGTCAACAACAACAACCAGTTCTAAATGACATTCAATTATAATAAATTGATCCAATGAACTAAATTGAGGAAATTCAGGCCGATTAAAAAATAAATTTTCAAAATTTTTGTTAGAGTTCGTTCTAAGCGTGGCTCAAGTTGCTTCGTTTCCTCTGCAGAGAACTAGTCAATTTAGAATGCACAAGATCCTTGTCTGACCACCTTTTTGCTAACAAAGTAGAGATACCTGAACGATTACGAGACCTGTTCTCTGTTCCTTCCCTTCCTACAAAATCACTCGAGTGAAGCAACACTAAACGGGGCCGACAATTGGATTGGAAGGCTTACCGGAAATGGGCACTCGAAGTCGAACAGTCTCTGCGTTTCGGATTCGATATAAGGAGAGTGCCACGACGTGCGGACACCAAAAGATGTCACGAGTGTCACAGCTGCATGTGACGGCGGTGATTTTACACCTGTCAAATGACACCGACACCTTGAAGCGTTTGACCGGCTCGAGTGTATATGTGGCAGTCGATGCAGGCGGGGCACCAGCGACAACACCACTCAGGTGGAAACCTGCCAACAAAAACAACAATCAACATCACGATCCATATTCAAAAATCTAAATAATAATATTGGCCACCTTATCAGCAAGTGGTTCAGAATATACCAAGGCGAATCACCTTTTGGGCTTTTTGAAAGACGCCTACCAGTTAGGCAGCCAAATTGACTCACCACTATAATATATGCAGTGCCTGTGTGAACAGAGGCAGGGATGGGTTCTGTGTGTCTTTTATGAAAGTCATAAGCCATCCCTTTTGATCAAAAGATAGCACAGCCTTTTTATATCAAAAAATTTGATCTCAGATTAATAGAATTTCAGCTTTTTTTATTAATTCCATCTTTTTTTTTTGAAAAAAAATTAACTTATTTCAAAATTTGAACGTAACTTGTATCCCAATTTTTATTAATCAAATTTTTCGGATATCTATAGAAAATTTGCAAATTCACTATATGGAGGGTTCAGAATACAAGTGAACCAAGTCCACTTTTTGTCATTTTAGAGTTAGCAACGCTATAACATGCACTAACTATGTACAACTTCTGTGTAATAATGAACCAAGTCCTGGTTCTGAAAATATCGGCTTGGCTTGACTTTTAAAAAATGTTAACAGGTAATTTTGTTATGAAGCTTTAACTTTAAACCTTTGTAGCTCAAAAGTAAATAAAGTGGATTTGGTTCGCTTGTATTCTGAACCCTCCATATGTTAAAAAAAACCCTAAATGGAAGCCGAAAAGGGTAAAAATGAAAAATGAAAATTATCTAGCCAAACGAAAAAAGTTGAGCGACATTTTGGTATTTAGACTTTCACAGTTATTACAAATAATAAATTTCAGTTTATTTGTCAAAATTGTTGTTTCTATGGCCTTTCTCAGAAACAAGCAAGCTTAAGATCACAAAGAATGTCACAGAAATGAATGAGCTCTGCCAGTTTAGATGCGATTGTAACCTGCCTAAGCTGAATTTTACCTGAGGGAGGCCAGAGAAACGTTGAAATTTTATAAAAATAACAGTTAAAGCGAAATAATGAGTTTTTTATTAATATTTAGGCCTACGTAGTTGATGTGTCTCAAGAGGATTTGCTGCTAGGAGCTAATAAAATAATTAATACTCGGTGTGGTGATACAACGAGGCAGGATACAAAGATCATTATTTTTCAATATTTTGTTTTTGATAATTCAATTGATAAGCCTATTAAAATAAACAAATTTACGAACGTTCGCCCGGATCTTCAGGGGTTCCAAAAGGAGGCGAGTTTCCCAATTAATTAAAAAGGATATGAAATTGGTTCAAGGATTTTTTTTGTATCCAAAATATATAAGGCTATTTCTATATATAATTATAAATATTGATTAATAGCCTGGACCAAAAATAAAAGCTCGATGGCATGGATACAAATCGAGCGAGTGTAGAGAACCCAGGACCTCCAGGGCTTGATAGCATCCCACTAATTTTGAGATAATTCCTTTGTTTAAATCCGCCATCAAAATCTGCATTGTTAAGCAAGGCTGAGGGCTTTTGATTCTCGGATGGGAAGCAACACACACAGGAGGCATCTTAAAAATACATATATTCAAATAGTCATCTTAGAGAGTAGATTTTTTCCATGTTTTATTAAGAAGATTATTCGTTTATGAAATAAAAAATTTAGTGGTGTGACTGATTGCACATCACGCAACTTTCTCTTACGTTCGGCAAGTGCAAGTTGCGTTCTATACTTGTCACATCTGAGTTTGTGTCGTTTCCGACAGGTACAGTCAGTTTCAATATTAACAGCCACCCCTAGAGAATAGAGCCGTGGAGTTAGGCAAACAAAGCGCTTAGCTGTTGTCTCAAAAAAAAAAGCCTTTATTTATTTTCTAAGCACTCTGGTTGTCTAACTTCACGGCTCTATTCTCTAGGGGTGGCGGTTAATATCGAAACTGACTATATAATTCAAGATGTAAAATTTTTAAACATGGCAACTATTATATTATAATTGATTTATGAATTTTTATCAAAATCAGAATTTTTTCAATCAAACAAAAAAAGAAAGGCAAATATATTTATTAGAAAGGTTGCAATTTGCTTAGGTGTTGATTTAGGCTACACCGTAAAATAGTATTTATAGGTATAGGAGTTTTTGTTACTCCCAGATGATATTTTTGTAAGATTTATATGCTTACGCTAAAGAGAAAGAGAAATATTTTAAATAGCCTATTCTTAAAGGTTTAATAATAAAAGATTCTTTTGCAAAAATAGACAAAGGTATAAAAGAAGTAAAGTCCTAAAAGTCCCCCATCCCGTAATCGCAGTGAATAATAACGTGAATATTTTGAGTGATTTTTTCTTTGTGGTGGATTTCTGGCCTATCAGAATAGGCTAAGGTGGGTGCTGGTGGCGTAGCGTGGCGTGGCGTGTTCAACTTTGCACCAGAATACAATTTCATCAACATTATTTCATAATAAATTTTTCTCCTTACTTTTTATTTGATTAATAGATAATCAAATAGACAAAAGATTATAAAAAAAAACGCTTTTAAAGTATCTTCCACGTCAAATCAACCAAAAAATAAAAATTTTCACCCATAATCTCAGTTTTTATGAAACTGGTATGTTTGTTCTATATAAAGATAAGTAACAGCACCAAATTTCGTTTTTTATCTCCTAGTTTTCGAGTTATACGAGTTATGGAGTGTCGGGGATACTAACTTAAATATAAAATTTAACCTCCTACTATCCTTTATGATTTAAAATTTGTGTGTGTTTAAAGAAGAGAAAAAAATAATTAATTGAAAGATGAAAAATTAGCTAGGAGGTTAAATTTATATTTAAGTTATATCTCCGACTAAAATAACTTTTGAAAAAATGCAAAAAGTACTATACTTTACTGATTACTTTTTAGTTTTTTTAATTTTTCAAAATTTGTGGATTTTTATTAAAATTAAAAATAATTATTTTTTTAGATGCTTTTAAAATGTATATTTTCATTTTGCTTTGAAACCTTTTTAACATGTAAAACTATATATTGAAATTATGGTTTAGAATAGAGGGAAAAATAAAAATTTTTATTTTACTAAATTAAAGCCCATTTATGTAGATTATTTAGAAAAAAATTTCCTTGAATATCTCATTCCCTTTTGGAGATAATGGCTTTAGCGCTAAATCATGTTTGGTTTTATAATAAAAAAATAAAATATGAATTTTTTTTATATTTTAGGTTACTTAGATTCGTATATATTTTTTTCTAATTCCTTATTGTTTAAAGAACCTAAAAAAAATTTCATAAGATTGGTGGTCAAATAAGCAAATAGAAATTATTTTTCTTCCATGTCACATTTTGTTTGGCATTATTCAAGCCGCGTAAGGTGAAAAAATCATAACTTTAAAGTGCCATAACTCGAAAACTAAGTGAGATAAAAAATCGAAATTTGGTGCTGTTCTTATCTTTATATATAGAACAAACAAAAGTTTCATAAAAATCTGAGATTATGGGTGAAAGGCCTGGTTGAACGAAATGACCCTGTACATACATTTTTTGATAGGTTAAAAGATTAAAAAAAAATAATTTTAATAATGGAAATGTATAATAAAAGAAATTTCACACTCAGGGAAGCTACGAGTTTGCTTTTATTGTGGTGTCATTGGGCTGGCACTAAGACGCTCTTTGATTCGTTTTTGTATTTCAACTTTACTTTCCCGTGAATTCAGAGCCCCCGAATTTAAATCCAATGATCGGAACTATCGATTAAGAACACATCGAGTCGTTGGCTTTCTATAAAAGTCACAAATTTATTCAAACCATAAATAAAAAAAAAAAAGTAAAAATGCCATAAATAATAGCTAATCTCTAATATGTATGCAGTAAATCATTAAAAATAATTTTGATTTTTTGATCTGCAGCTGCCTGATGATCTCCATACAAATTGCGCATCCTCTCGACCATCTTTCATGGACCTTTTTACATTTTTAATAAAATGATAATTCGTTTTTAATTTTTATCCATTTTAAGATGAGATCCGATTCTTTGACCTGGCGATGGTGCATCAGTGATCGAAACCAAACCAGGAGAGTTGTGCATAATCTGGCCCAAAAATAATAAATAATGGTCTTATTTAAATTCAAAAAATATTTTACTCATTTGCATCATTCGGTCTTTTGAGTTTTGTTGAAACACTTGGGCCCTGAGGATGGTCGTATATCTGACCGAAGCGTCGACTTGAAGTGCCTAATAAAAGATAGTCCGTTGGCAAATATTTTATCTCGGAGTAATATACTCAATTTTTTTACACGTAAAAAATTACAAAGTAAAAAACTGGGCCTCGAAAGAGATTAGTGATATTTTTTTTTATATATAGTGATTGGACTGCTATGGTCATACCACAAAATTATTCAGTATATTAAGGCCTATTTTAATAGATTAAAAATATACGATTGATGCATTAAGTACTTAATGCTAGTAAAGCGTAAAAATACACAAATATGAAAAATTATCTTCTTCTAATATATATCTATATATATAATAGTGGAGTGTCCGTCTGTCACGCTCTGTTTGATCAACATCTCGTTGGAATTTTGAATCAAAATTTTATATGCTTAAAGAGGAGATTAGGTACAGGAAAATTCTTTTCGTCCCGAAATTCCTAAAACTTTTTGAGTTATTAATTCCTAAAGTTACGACTTCTCTGTATAGAAAAATATTTATGTATTCTCTGCATCTATGCATTCTATGAATGGAGGCGAATCGTCAAGCAGGCACTGGAGTGGCATAGTAATAATAATATTCTTTTCATAAGTAAGAAAGAGCGAGGTTTTAGTTCATTAATAAAAAACTTTTCATTTTCCTTGTGTAGATATTCTGCTGGTGCTTGTTTTGGAGAACGAGGACAAATAGAAACGTAATTTTCTTAGGAAATTTAGTCTGGTTAATGGAATTATCTTCATTTCTTGGAAGAGTTTCCATAGAAATCGAATTTTCTGCAGGAGGTAGGCCTATCGTTCAATTGCCTGTAGAGGGTGAAGTTTTTTTTTTTTTTTTGAAATTTACTTGCAAAGGATGGATTATTATTGAAAGTAGAGTGTTATTTTCGACTTCTTTTGTATACTCTCAAAAAGACTTTAAAATTTTACTTATATTCTAATTTTTCTTCTCTAGCCGTTAAAGCTTCAAACCACATGTGAAGTTTTATGCTTGAGGGGACCTAACACGATTAAAAAAGGGGAGGTCGTCGTTTCTTTTTTTTTTTATTAAATTAAAAATATATATATTTATATAAAAGAATAAATAAATATAAATTGTCCCGGATAAAATCGAATTTATTCCCCCCTGATTAGAATATTCACCCTTCGGGAGAGGAAAGAAACTCGTTAAAAGGGATTAGAATGTAATTAAATATATAGAGAGAGCATTAAAGTATTTGATATACGACGACGACGACGACGAAGGGTTGGTTGCCATGTATAAAAACTAAATAAATAATAAATAAATAGATGCCGATGATTCATCCAGAGAAAATGATTCATACATAATTGAAAAGGTTTGGATGCTATGCAAAGCAGCAAGGGACCAAGGGATCAGGGATCAGGGATGCAAATTTTAAATTTGCCTTTAGGGACGGATAGGGAGGGATAGGGGAGGGGAAGAGGAAGGGAAAAAAACACTTCAAGATAAGAAGTATTGATTTTCACTTAGAAATAATTAGCGCTATTAAAATGCTACGTATTGCTATTCCCTGCCTGTAGAATCGAGAAATTATTTCTTTTTTTTTTGCTCATCTTTTGTTTTTCACCGAGAAGGGAGTGGAAGGGTTGTCCCCTCTCCCCCAACCCTTGGAGAGGCAGGGGTGACAAACCTTTCTGAAAGCAAGTGCACAATCAAGTATTTTCGGGGTGCAACGACATTAGGGTATATAACACAAAAAAACCTTTTGAAATTTAAAATTGCAAATCGATAAAAAATTGTCACAGATTTAGTCAATCGATTAAATGATTTAAGCTTTTACTAGTAATAATAGACATTTTTGATATTAAAATGAAGAGAGTATATCTTCTCTATCTCTATCTCTATATATATAAAGAGACAGGGTCACTGACTGACTGACTGACTTACAATCATCGCACAGCCTAAACTGTAAGGCCTAGAAAGCTGTAAGTTGGCATGTAGATTACTTTTATTGCGTAGGCGTCATTTAAGAAGCGATTTTTCGAAATTCCAATTTTAAGGGCCCCAAATGGTCAAATTTTGACTTTACATTAATTTCTAAACCAAAAAAGATATCAATTTGATTTCTTCGCTAAAACCTAACCTTCGCTAAAAAGGTATTACCATGGTCAATGATCTGCCGAATTAAAATCAATTATCCCACCCAATGCAACATATTCACGGAACACAAGAGAGGCATCTTCCCAGCATCCCTATGCTGTTCAGATCACGACTAACAGAACAAATCAATTTCATTCTTCCTTTGTCCCCATGACCTCCCGTGATTGGAACAAGCTCCCTGCGTCTATCTTCCCCAAAACCTACAATCTTCAGACTTTCAAGTCTAACCTCAACAGGCATCTTCTCAGTTCCCGCAGTTGAGTTTCCCCTTTATGCTTCTCCTTTTGTTTTTATTTTCTTCCTGGCTGCATGTGACTATTGGTCATTATAGGTCTTCGGACCTTATGCACCCATTCCAAAAAAAAAAAAAAACCTTCTTTAGATAAATCTAAAATCGTTGTTTCAGGATTTTTAAGTACAGGCCCTTAAGTACCCCAAATCGCCAATTTAGGGTAAATCGACACCTCTGTAAAATCATATTAATTTTGAATTTTTCTTAAAAAAAAAAAAAAAAAAAATTGTTTCGCTCCGGGAATAGAATTCAGATCACCTAGTTTATCCAAGTTCGATCCCCGGTTGGGAATTTCAACTATCTAAATTCATGAATTATAATTCAAAAATTAGATAGGCTATTATATGATTTATTATTTAAAAATATTAAGGTCAATTAGTGATCCCCCCCCCGCCCCTCAGGATTGGGAAAAGCAAAAAGAATATAAAAACACGAGGTCATTTCCCGTCTCATCTAAGAAATTTTCTCGTTTCAGAGTGACTAACTTCTCCCAGCTGGTTTTATTTTATTTTTGCCTGAAACAAATATTTTCCTCAAGAGCGCCAACCAAAAAAGGCGAGGGGGAAGGACAGGTGACTAGCAACAAACGAGTTACACATTCTTTTGCTTATTTAACAAGGGAATTATATTAATATAAAAAAATAAATAAATAAAATATATTTGATAAAATACTATTGCGCAATTAAAGATTAAATAATCAAAAAAAAAAAAAAAAAATATTGATAATAGTAGAAGACGTCCACCTTCGGCGGTCTTTGTATCTAGTCCTCTCCACATGTCGACGGACATGGCCTTTTTTCTTAATCAATTAATCAGACAATAAATATATATATATCTGGCTTATTAAGAAATACCGAAGGCCTATATTCACCTCACTTATCTTAAAATGTATTTATTGAAGTAATATTACTTTATTTTAATAAATACCTATCCTTAAGAGGGTCAGTTAATTATTGCTATAACAATTTTGATTATTTTTCATTTGAGAGAAAATTTGAATTTTCTTCAGATATTTTTAACCATGGATTTTGATGATCCGAGTATTTCTTCTTCTCTCTTAAGTCATTAGTACCAGAATTGACACATTGTGGTTATTCTTAAGGGCCTCTTACACGGTCAATAATAAAACATTACTTTATCGGTTCAATGAATATGAACATTACTTTATCAGAATGACATTAATAAGCATGTGATTCTGATAAAGTAATGACATTATTATTGAGCGTGTGTGGGGCCCTTT
This sequence comes from Euborellia annulipes, assembly GCA_023213315.1. NCBI lineage: Eukaryota > Metazoa > Arthropoda > Insecta > Dermaptera > Anisolabididae > Euborellia > Euborellia annulipes. The sequence continues at coordinate 17,094 of JAKCPI010004158.1, forward strand.
ATAAGTAACTTTCATGGGAATAATACTGAGGTGGGTTCCAGTTTCCTTCCTCTGGAGGAGGCATCTCAAATAGAGTTGATAATTCTATTGCCATGAGATGAAATTTCTTTATACGCCCCTGAGAACATTAGATTTGCTAAAATTTGGTACATAAATGAATTTGTAGACTCAATATTAACCGTTAACTTTGACTGGCCTTATTTCGGTTAATATTGGGTCTATCAATTCATTTTATGTACCAAATTTTAGCAAATTCAATTGTCTACAATTTTATTGTACACAGAACATGCTTAGTTTACGAGATATATGCGTAAAAATTGAAAAAAGTCCAAAATCTTTGAGATTTTTGACCACTCTCCTCTAGGATAGGCATCCTAGAGTTCCCCCAAATGACCTGTAAAAATTTCATTAACTTCGGAATATTTTCCAGGTAAAAATTTATATCGACTGGACGATACACTTTTTTTAAGAACATTTTTTTTTTTAAATAAAAAGACAGGCTGCTATTTTTTCTTTTCTATTTGTAATGTACATAATATAATATATATCAATTTGAATTTTTTTTCTCTCCTGGGGGGCGGGGGTTAAAACCCTAAACTCCCCCTGGTTGCGCCACTGTATGCGTATCTAGTCCTGGTTCGAGTCCTCTCTGAATAAGCTTATCCTCACTTTTTGGTATTTTTCATTAAGAATCTATAAAATTTCATTATTTACATAGAGAGAAACAACAAAGCGTTTGAGAGACTTCTCTTGGGAATATCTAACTATTCTAGCTTTATTTATTTATCTCTTCAAACAATTTCACAACTCCAATTTATTTATATTAAATTTAATTACTCTAATTTATTTATTTTAGGTGCCCATCATCAATACTAATATATAAACGACGTGTCTGTTAAATGGCTGCTGCAATTAAATAAATATGGAAAACAAGAAGAAGCGAGAAGGGAGAAGGAATCGGGAGACGAGTGAGTATTGATTTTATGTATCAAATGATAAATATGAAATAATAATAAATGAGCGTGAGATCTTCCTTGAGGGCGGGATCGTATCGATTTGTCCTTTCTGCCCCCTAGCTACTAGCCAGCCGGCCCTATGCGCGCCGCTTACGATCAACGGATAGAGAAGAGATCACAGCGAGAGAGATGCTGCTGCTGATGCTGATGCTGATGCTTCATCTAGTCCCTCTTCCCTCTTCCCTCTTCCCTTTCTCTTGTAGTATTGACCGACCGACTCCCTTAAGCCCTTTTGCTTTTCTCCCTGCGCTCATCTTTTAAATGGAACACATACACAAACACAAGGAAATTTAATTCTCTCATAGATAACCTTGATAAGGTTATTCACCTCCAAAATCCGTTTATTTTACTTTTCAGCACGCGATTTGACGTACCCCCCTGGCCAGGGGGCTATGGAATGTCACCAAGACGTAAAATCACCCTCCCTGGGAATATGTCGTCGTGAGATGTTGCCCAGAATGATGGACGAGATCTAAATTATTTATTATCGATGGCTTCCGGTGGCCATTCAACCCTCTTGTTCCTCGGGAGACCTTTAAAATACAAATGCCAACATTTGGGCTAAATCAAATTATAATAAAAATTAAATGAAATTAACAGGAAGATTGGTGATAGTGCAGTAGTGATCCCAACGGCCAGCGGGTGTTTGACCTCGCCCTTTGGACAAATCAAACATGGATTTTTTATATTATTGATACTATGTAGAGAGCAAGGACGAGAAATGAAACGCTATTTTATTTCAATGTTGCTCGTCGACGTTTCGGGTCCTTCCTCAGGACTGAACAGGTGTCAATGATTCATTCTAATCGAGAGAATTGCTTTAACAGGCGGTTAGCACCCGAAACGTCGACGAGAACATTGAAATAAAAGGTTTCTCGTCCAGGCTGCCTACATAGCATCAATAATATCTCCAAAAAAAAATATTTTGTTTTATTTATTTTGCCCGTTAAAAAAAAAAAAATAATAATGTTAATTCGAATCTAGATCTAAATCATTATTAGCCCCATTGCCTTCCCCTCCCTCTCTACACCACAAATTTCGGGCCCTTCCCTTTAAACAATTTTGGAACTATCACTGCGATGAAGCATCCAAAGAGGGCTGTACAGCTAGTTTATTATAAAAAATATGCTTATTTAAAAGAGGTGATGATGGTCAATTCAATTTTTTTTTAGTTCAAAATTTATTTAATTCAAATTTCAATATATCAATAATTTTATTATTATTTAATATTTAAAAAAATCTGGTGTGACTGGCGCACAGCACACAACTTTCTCTTACCTTCGGTAATCGAAAGTTGTGTTCTGTGCTGTCCACCAGATTTTTGTGTCGACATATATTTAGTTCCCGACAGTACGGAACATTTGAATTCAGATGTAAAATTTATAAGTATGGGAAAATATTTATATTTTGTTACCATGGCAACCATTTCTCCTATCTTCCCTATGAAATACAAGAGTAAAGTGGTCTTCAGAAGATTTCAATCGCAAAATGAGAATATACATTTTAAAGAACATCTAAAAAATAATTGATTTTTGAATTTTAAAAAAATCGTTGGAGCAAATTTTGAGAAAATCGAAAAAAACTGAAAAAGTACATCAGTAAACTACTAGTACTCTTTGGCCGATTTTGATTAAAAGCTTATTTTTCCGGTCCCGGGAGGTGTTTAACTTAAATATAAAATTTCAACCTCCTAGCTCAATTCCTTCATCCTTAAAATTGAACACACACCCACCCACCCACCCACCCACCCACCCACCCACCCACACACCCACCCACAGACAGACCATGTCGCGAAAACCACTTTTTGGATTCAGGGGACCTCAAAACGTGAAGATCCATTAAAATCTCGACATCGAATTTTTGACATGAATCCAATACTTTCTCTCTATATATATATTACATATATACATAGGTAAGAGAAATAAAAAAATCGAAAAGAAATTTGATATTTATTAATATGCATTAATTTATTATTAATTAAATAATATTTAATTATTATATGTTAAGAGACTTTTTTTTAATTCTCTTTGCCAGCAGATGTGAACGTACTCTTTGCCATCTCTTTATTCATCTCTTTGACTTCCTCCCGTCTAATAAAACAAAGAAGAGGCATGTCGAGTGATGAATAATTAATCTTAAATCATCCATATTAAGTAAATCATTTTAACTTAAACTCTTTATTTATATTTATTCTATATTAAACGCGCTTCAAAATGAATATAACATTTTGTAAATCGAACTGAAAGGAAACGAGATATCCTCATGGAAAAATTTGACAGTTCTAATGATTATTTTCATGTAAATTGAATATTCATTTTTTTGTCAAGCAAATATTTTAATTAATCTAAAGAATATTTTTAATTTCAGATGTTCTTAGAAACAAATCAAATAATAAAAAAATCGTTTTGGTAAATTTTATCATCGACGACGATGTTGTTCCTATATATAATTTATTTTAAAAAAATTAATCCCGTGGTGTTCCTGATATTTAAGACTCACTATATTTATTTTTAAACATGGAAATAATTATTAAAAAAATAATGGAGTGATTGATTATTAGTGGAAATGCGAAATCAGTGTGATTTCCAGTTTGTTCAACATCATCGTGTTCCCTTTGACACTCTTGACGAGATGATTAAGCACGGATAAACAATTAAAGGTATTTTTTAAATATTTTTTTAACAAAAAAATCAAAAGATTCAATGGTAATTAAATATTTTTTTTTTTTTTAGATAGTGAAGAGGTCATCTGTCATCCAACTTTGCTTATTGATATTTTTCCGGCAAAAGAGCTAGGACCGATAATTTAACGGGTATGTAACGTTTATACTACTTTTTCATTATTTTAAAACTATTTAACCCGAAATTTTTTAATAAAAAAATATTTCCCAATATGTAAATTAAAGTATTTTTCCTGAACGTTTTATTAGTTAATTTAATTAATAAATTAGCAGAACGTCTCATTGTTTTATATTCAATCTTGACCACCAATTTTTAATAAAATCACAAAAAAAGGAAATCTTTTATTTTTCATTGAGTCTGCTCTGACATGAGTTAATAAATAAATTGTTAATGTTTTTATTAAAACTTATCATCAAGGCATGAGAGCTGGCCATAGGTAATTAATTCTATTCACCTTCAAGTAGATTATTAAAAATGCTCCTCCCCTCGATTAATCAACCAAACAGGTCATAAGTGAAGTTTTATTATTTTAATAAAGATACATTCAATAAAAATTTATTTAAAAAAAGGCCCATTAAAAATATAAATTAAAGAAAAAAGTATATAATATATACAGTATATATATTTACTATGAAATGATTTAATTTATATATATATATAAGAAAAGAAAATAAAGGTTTGAAATATTTATTAATTAACTTAAATATATATACAGTATAAAATCTAAGCTGATGGCCTTCTATCTCAAGTGTGACTCGAACTCAAAACAGAAACGTTTTGCTAATTTATTAATGAAAATAAGTTAAGAAAACTAGAAAAAAATTGTTCTAAAAGCAAATGATGCATTTCTAAATATATATTCTTAGCCTCTATGAGAATTTGATAAGTTTGTTGGTTTTTTTTCAAAGGAAGGTATCCTGGACGTTTACAGATATTTTTCCAGGGGAGGAAAATTTATTTTTTTTTTTTTTTGGAAATGTACCTATTAATAAAATTATAAAAATAATCAAATTACAATTTTAATGGCTGATTTGCCGAGATCATTTAAAAACAAATTTATTTTAAAATATAAATTATTATCAATATTTTTTTTCTCTATTACGTTCAGCAATCAAATTTTGCTTCAATATTCCATGGCGGAGAGGGGGGGGGGGGGGGGTGCACAACCACAGGGTCTCTTATTGATTCATTAAAATGAATTCTTTAAAGACTCAATAGTAAAAAAATTTAACACTTAGCTTTCCAACTATTTCTCTCTCTTAAAAATATAAAATGTAGACTATATACATCTATAAGTGAATGCATGGAAAATTGATTTTGGTGAAATTTTAGAAATATGTAAAACTTATCTGATCCATTAAAAATTCGGATATTAGTCTCGAAGAGTGTTTTTTTCACGCTCTTATTAGCTTAAAAAATTTGGAAATTTTTCAAATTTTATTATCTCTGTTAAAACCTAAGATTATTTTTCAAAATTATTGGCCCACAGAAAATTACAATTTATAACCAAACATTAATAGTTAAATTTAAAGCTAAAGTTTAATTTGTTTTTCTCTCTCCTTTTTTGACTCCTCACATTACAATGCATAACATTACGGAATCCGGGGGCTTCTAACTTGTGACTAGGAGAGGACCACACCATGCGTTTGCACATGTGATTATTTCATTGTTTTACTTTCTCTTACCTCTATATATGTTAATATATATAGAGAGAAAGTATTGGATTCATGTCAAAAATTCGATGTCGGGATTTTAATTGATATATATATTTTGAGGTCCCCTGAATTCAAAAAAGTTGTTTTCGCGACATGTTGTCTGTCTGTGTCTGTGAACAAAATATCTCAAGAACCGAAAGAGCTAGGAGGTTGAAATTTGTATATTTATGTTAGACACCCCCTGGGACATGACACGAAGCTTTTGAACAAAATTAGCCAAAGAGTATTAGTACTTTACTGATGTAATTTTTCAGTTTTTTTTCGATTTTCTCAAAATTCGCTTCAACGATTTTGCCATTGAAATCTTTTCAAGACCACTTTACTCTTGTACTTCATAGGATAGATAGGAAATGGTTGCCATGATAACAAAATATAAATATTTCCCATACTTATAAATTGTACATCTTGAATTCAAATGTAGCCTAAATATATGTCGACACAAAAAATCTGGTGCGACCAGCCACTAGAGATTTTTTATAAAAGAAGATGAAAATTTTCGTCTTCGTTTGAGCCACAAAAGTTTCTATTCAATTTTTATTTTAAACAATGAAATAATCACATGGTAAAATGCATGGAGTTAATGTTTCATTTAAAAAAAAAAAAAAAACTTCCCCTGGAAAATATTTGTAAACGTCCAAGTTCGATTTCTATGAATAAAAAAACTTAGGCCATATCTAATATTGGTCCTCACCGAACCAAACTAAGGTTTTTTTTTTAATGTAGATAAATGAAAGCAGCTTAATCTCTGCAAACCCCATCTTTTCCTTAGATTTTTGCTCTAATTTTAGAAAAGAATATTAAACAAATTTTCATTAAGTTGAACTCAAAAAGTTTTATTGTGTAATCTCAGGTAAAAAGGAGCTAAAGAATTCTAATTCAGAATTTCTCAAAAAAATACCTGAAAACAACGATTTTTTTTTTATAATTTCTAAAATTAAAGCTCAAAATTAAAAAGATATTGAATGCAATTATATTACTTTCACTTGCGCACTTGTTTAAAAGATCTTCATTAAAAAATTAACAACTTTTTAAAAGCTCAAGTTTTAAGTATCATCTCCATTTGATACTGTATATAAATAAAACAAATTAAAAGGTTTTAAGAGTTTTTTTCGGTAATTTGGAAATGTACATGTTTAGTTTTTGAAATTCTTCTATATGGTTTTAGGACTTCTTACGCTACACACAAAAAATGTGCCGTTAAATGGATTCATTTATAATCAAATCACTTTGCGTTTTCTATTTTATCTCTTTTCAAAATTTTTTACATAATTGTCAATTATAATCAAAATTTATTTTTTTTTATTATTAAAGTTATTTTTAAAAATGTATTGTTATAGGAAGAAGGTGGATAGCAGACATCGCCATTGACGTCATCTAGGCCTAATCAACGCCATTGACGACGGACTTGTGATCAACGTCGAGGCAGACACTACAGCTGATTTGCAGAGTGCAGCAGCTCCATAAAAAAGTCTGTATGAACTTTTACGTGGGCGTAGAGTGAGATAACAATAGTATTTTCAAAATTTAGCTGCATGGATAAGATGTTATTAATACACATAATTCTCCCATTTCAGAGCCCCTTTTTTTAGGAGCTTGTTTTAAAATGATGGTCTTTCGGTAATAAATGAATCATACAAGTTCAATCATTAATTGACCAACGTCATCATTTGAAACAATTCAAGTGTGGATGTATTATTATTTTATCCATTATTAAACATTATTAGGACTTAAGTTTTGCGTGTACGGGATTACTAACAAATAAATTAAGAGGATCTTTATCTATATTTACGAACTAAATGTTAATTCATAAGAATACACGCAATTCTTTTTAGAATATCTAGTTATAAATAGATTCTATTTAGGGGGCGAAATAAATAGAAAATCTCTACGCTCACGAATTCATCTATTTTTTGGGTGTTTAGGCCTTCTGTGTTGGAGTTCTCCAACGTCCTTTTGAGTGTTGGTCAATTACGAAGTGATTCCTCCATACTGGCATAGGGTGTTGTTGTTCTTTCCATTTAGTTAGGCAGGGCTTCCAGGAGAGGATTCAATTCGCTTTTGACTGACGTTCAAAGGACAAGGAGAATTCCTCTATCGCATGCTTTAGTCTTTCGCGCATTTGAGAGAAAGTGTGTTTTTCTCTTTCTCAGAGGCCCTGTCGGTCAGTGCTGAGTTCTGGGCCTTGGTTGTTTCAGGACAGGGTGAGTTAATGTTCAAGATGTTAGGAGTTCGTATAGGATGTTGTTAGCTTTTAGGGTTCTTTTTTTTCAGCATGCATCTTGAACAACGTCATTCTGTTTCTGAGATGAGCAATCAAGGAAGTTCTTCAGCATTGTATTGGCCGGGCTTCCTTCCTAACTCGTGAATGAATATCAGATCAATTAACTCTGCTTCTTTTTAGCTCGCTAGTAAATGATATTAGGCAGGTGGGCAGAGATTAATTGATATGTGAATTGAGTATGTAGATGTGAGTGTGTGTCTCTGTTTCTTTTCCTCTTCCTCTTTTACTTTCCTTGGGTTTTGTGGGCGCGTTTTCTCCGTTTTGTTTGCGATTTATGTTGATTGAAGGCTTACCGGCCTTCCGTGGAGTGCTCGCGTTCCCGACCGTCTTGGTCATATACTGTAGAGTGTGGGATTAGGTTATTTTTTAGAATGAAGCCCTCGTTGGGCCGAAAGAAGCAGACTACAGAGTAAGTTAAAAAAATTTTCAATATTTTTCATAATTACGTAGCATGATCCTTCAATTCTTCTTTTGTTTTAGGTAGTTAGGGTGGAAGCGGGGGTGAGATCGTCAAGATTCTTCACCAACTGGATCCTTTCGTAAGTAATATTAAATCTAACAAGGCTATTAAAAAAACAGCTTGACACTTAAATAAAATAAATTTTTAATAGCTTTTCTTTTCTTTCTTAGAATATAATATTTTTTTTATAGATATAAAATGAAAATATTTTTTTGGCTCCAAAGGATCTCACTGCTGTCACAAGATGAATTTCATTGTAGGTTAATTTGTCAAATTCTCTTAATTGATTTAATGAATTCTCAAATTAAAATTTCTTTTGTTTTTAGGGATCCGTTGATTTGTGTGGACAGACTTCTTCTATTCTATTCCTGGTTATATAGATTTTTTATTTAGAGGGGGGGGGGGGGGGGGGGGGGGGATTCATATTAGAATTGTAAAATAAAAATAATTTATATAAAAATAAGAAAAATAACAAAAATAAAGCCATCGTTGGGTCTAAAGAAGCAATCTAAGGACTAACAATTTGTAAGTTAAAAGACTTTTTAATATTTTTAATAAAATATGCTATAAATTAATTTCTTAATTCTTTTGTTTTAGATGGTTAGGGTGGAAGTGGGGACCGAGATCTGCAAAATTCTTCAAAACATTAACCAATTGGACTCTTGGTAAGTAACTAATATTAAATAAAAAAAAAAAAAAAAACTCTTTTGGTCCTTGTATTTGAAACTTTCAAACATTTTACATGCAATTGCTTTGAATATTTTTTTATTTTCCTTTTATATTATTGTTTATCTAAAAAGCCAAATTATAGTTATAATCATTATTAAAATGACCTTGTTTTTTTACGTTTTTTTTTTTTAGTCACCTGGAAATAATTAAAAAAAAAAAAGATATGAAAATGAATTTTGCATTTAATATGCAAGTTTTTTTTTTACTAATTCTTTCTAGAAAATATATTCTTTTGAAAAACAAGTTGAATTTGAAATTATAAATCTTCTCAAATAAAAAAAAAAAAACTTGCACATGCATTACTGTAAATCCAAGTTCTTATATTCAATTCCCGTCGTTTTATTTCATATCAAATTTCATTAAAAATTTTAATCAATCAATTTCGTTATGTTAGGACAATCTTCTTCGTGTTATTTTTCATCAGAAGAAACGATTTGTATTCGTTTTTTTTTTTTTGTTTTTGCATAAAAGCACAAATAAAAAAGAATTTTATTTATTAATCAAGTATATAGAGCTGATTTGGCTCATTAGATGGGTGAGTCATTAAAAAATTATTTGTTTCGCAAATTATTCAGGTATGTTTCTTGAGAGGAATAAATTTTTTTTTTCATTTATAATGAAGGATCTTATTTTTAAGATCCCCTAAAAGATAGGCCAAATTTTTAGATGATAGGATTTCTTCTATCGTTCTTTTCGTCTCTACGTGCTTCATTCTTTTGAATAAGAGGCATTCCTTTTTTAGATGTTTCAAGTTTTCTTATTATTTGAATTTATTTTGTACTCCGTAGTTGTTTCCATATATATAGTGTTGATATCAATTTTCAAAACGTTTCGTGGCTAATCGGAAATTTGTATAGGAATAGCTGCTGTTTTGATTTTCACAAATGTCTCCTTTGTTTTATGTGCGTAAAATATTATTTTAGTTGACAAAACAAAAACTGAATTGAGACGAGGCTCTATCTATTTTTAAAAAGCTAAAATTCAAGCTTAGAAGGGGGGATTAGAAGGGTAATATTTTTTTCTAATATAAGTTTATATCTTCTTACGAAATCGTGTTCTTAAATAGTTTTGGAGTTCTTAAGAACAAGTCCAATTGTGAGTCTTTTGGTTCAGGCTGGGGAATCCCCTTGAGGGTCAGGAGATGGCAGTCAGGAAAGAAATCAGACTCAGACCAAAAATTTTTTTAATCAATCTTCATCCAATTTTTTCTTTCGATTGCCGACGTTTCAGACGCAAGTCGCGTCCTTCCTCAGGACAATCGGTAGTCAGTAAAGTACAGATGGGTGTATTTTTTTTCATTAACAATATAAAATCAAACTTCCTTGGTGTGTAATGCATTATTTTTGACAGTATAAATTTGATGGCACTCATAGACTTTCGCATTAAATAATAATACGCAAATGAAAGAAGATCGGGACAAAAAAATATAAAAATGCAATAGAAACTGGACTAGCCTTATCGTATTTCAAATTTTGTCCCAAATAGATTGCAAAATCAAAGAGTACCGTAAAAAACAACAATTAGGACGAGGAAATAGTTTTGTTTTTGCCCTATAAAGAGTCTCAATTTTTTTTTAAAATTTGATATTCAAGATTCGCATTCTTTCGAGAAGAGAAAAAGGAAATATAATTAAATAAAAAAACTAGTTCATTTAGCAAAGTTAACATAATTTTTATTTATTTATTTATTTATTTGGAACTTGAGATTTGACGGTCGGCCGGTCGGTCTTTAAAAAACCAGTTGCCCTTGAAGTGGGTCAAAAGTTCTCTCTCTCTCTCTCTCTCTCCAATTTATTTATTTATTTTTTTTTTTTCATAAAAATATTCTCCTTTAAAAAAAAAAGCTGAAATAGCCATCAAGATTTTCTTGAACGCCAACAGAGCAAAAAAGAAAAAATTAAATTAGTATTTATTTATTTGCATTTATAACCCCCCCCCCCCTCCCCCCTAGTACCAATGCCATCTGACAGTCATTTTACATAAAATGAGAAAGTAAAAAACGAAGAAGCGGTTCTTCACAGATGTCTTTCTGAGAACAAAACTGTTTTATATAGAAATATTGCGTGGCGCAAAAAAGAAACAAAAAAAAAGCCGCTTTTCATATTTACGTTCGTATATCTCGCTCGCTTATCAAAAGGGAAACAAGACAAACATGTATTGTTACAATTTAATACTAAATTGAAAATTAGCCAAGAGCTTTGAAGTAGAAATCTTAAATAAATTTTGTATTTCGATGTATATGAAAGAAATTTTTATACGCCTCACTCTATTTCCGTATTAATATTTCTTTTTGCTTCACTCTTGTATATCCCTTATGTATTCTAAATTATACTCTCTCAATTTTGTAACCAATAGAACAGCTTCAATTTGTTACTTGACGCTAGGTCTTTTTAAGCACTAGCATCACAGGTCAGATAGATTTTTTTTTCTTGAATTGAAATATACTGTAAAAAAAATATGAATTTTCAACCCCCACACTTTGTGTAACAGACTTCATAAACATTTGGTATCCAAATAAAATCAGTCCGGCTGGGGTCCGAACCAGCGACATTCAGTATAGAAGGTAGGCACACTACCAACTAGACCAAGCCCGTAGGCAAGAATATCGATTGAAAATATTTCAAATTGAGATGCGCTATTTTGTGTTGATTTAATGGCGCCAGTGTATATATACACTTGCATGCAAGCGAATGTTTAATTTTTAATTAGCGTGCCAGTAAATGTATTTATCATCTTTTTAATTTGCAATGTTTGATTTATTCACTTTACTTGCTCAATGATTGTTAAGGTTTCCTGAAAAATGCTAGCAACTATGAGCTTAATTTTAATAAATATTTATGTTTCGGGTTGCCTAAATTGCAGGCGTTTTCCTTGCCAGCCAGCCTTTCGGATGTCATAAATCAATTATTTATCTCCTGACTTGAAATGAAAAATACATTTTTTATGTCCTGTTGACATAATTTGAAAGATAAATAAAAAACAATTATTTTTCAATAGGAATTCAAATATTAATCAATTTAGATTGAAGTCTGAGAGGGAATCGTAACAATGCATTTAAGGTTTCTTCGAACTAAAAAAAAAAAGATTTTTGGTCTCGTCACTATTTAATTTAATATTGATATCGATAGCCACACGCTGGGTCCACCTGGGCACCCACTCGAGGTTCTGCCCTGCTTGACATCGCTTAATCTGATTGATCTGGATGACTGATACTCTTCTCTGTTGCCCGACCTTTTGGTTTTAGTTTGTAAGAAAGTATGTTGTTCTTGGAGCTTTTTAGTTTCGTCTATATTTTCGTATGTCGTAATATTTCAAAAAAATTATCTAAATAATAGTTATTCTAAATTAAATGTTAAATAACTTTTGTTATATAAATATTTTTAATAATAAAAAAAAATGTCAAAATTCCACTAAAAATCGAGGCCATCTCTCAGACCGGATACTAAAAAATAAAATTTTTGCTCTTTTTTTATTAAGAATTGGCATTTTTAAGCATACCAAAACCACAAAAGGTTAAATACTCGACGTCAAAAAAACAAAACAAAAAAAAAAAAAACAAAGTTAAGGCAAAAGTAGAAATGGTGCTAATACGAGTAAAACAAAGAAAAAACAAGATTTCAAAAAAATGGTCGCATAGCACACAACTTTTTCTTACCTTCGGTAATTTAGAGTTGTGTTCTGAAATTGTCACCCCAGATTTCTTGTGTGGATAAATTTTTAGTTTGCGCCAATAAATTAGAATTCAAGATGTAAAATATAGAAAAATATTTAGATATATTTTATTACCAAATAAGAAATTACATACAGTATATCAGGCTAGGCGAACCACGGATCTGCTGATATGTACTCACCAGCTGAACCACAGCACGACATTCAGATATTTGAAATTAAACAGACTGCTGTTTTAGTCAGTGGAAGAAATGGACCCAAATCCGAACAAATTTCTCCCCAGTGGCGTAGCGAGCTTAACTCGCGCCCGGGGCACAATACCTTTTAGCGCCCCCCCCCCCCCCAGTCGAAAACCATTTAATATTATATGTAAAATATACTCGCAAATTAATAAATAAATAAAGTAAAATAAATAAAGTCATAGAGGCTTTAAATTTGAGACAAAATTATCCAGCAATTTTTTGATTTGCGGACCATTTGGCGCCCCTTTGTGAGTAGCGCCCGGGGCATGATGACCCCCCCCCCCTTTGTCAACCCCTTCACTACGCCACTGTTTCTCCCTCGACCAAGCGTAGTTAAGATTGACTAATTGCCTGCATTGTCGGCTATTTGATGATTAGTAAATATTAAATTATATGAATTTTTTCACAGCCCCCAACGTGATATATCTAATTTCTTATTTATTATTTCCATATTAGAGAAGTCTTCAAAATTTGTCGAGCGCATTTTTTTGAGATTTGGGTCCATTTCTCCCACTGACTATGTTAGCAGTCTGTTGGAATTCAAATATCCGAATGCCGTTCTTTGGCCCAGTGGTAGGGCATACTGAGTATTAATACATACCGAGAGATCCGCGATTCGACTCTCGGCGGCTCCCTATCTTTTGTCGACTATTTGAATATCATCTGTCCTATGTGAATATAAGAGTAAAGTGTGCTCTATATTATTTTGAGGGCAAAATAAGAATATGCATTTTTTTTTTTTTTTTTTTAAACATTCACACTTTTTCTCATTCACACTCACACTCACACACATTCACACTGTCTTTTCGGCAGCTCAGGCCATATAAGACATTTACGATAACCGTTATTTATGAATTTATATATATTAGGGTCCAGGCATTTTATTTAAGCCATCTGGTATCCAGATGGCTTAAATAAATCATCGGACTGCCTGGGGTCCGAACCCGCGACGTTTGGTATATGAGGTTAGCACGCTAACCTCTACACCACGCCCCGTGGGCTATATACATTTTAAATAGCATCTAAAAAATAATTGATTTATTAAAAAACCTTAAAGCGAGAAAATTAATAAAAACTTAAAAAGTTCAACAGTCTCTTTGGCCGATTTTGTTTAAAAGTTTATTTTCCCGTTTCAGAGGGAATATAAAATTTCAACCACCTAGTTCATTTTCTTCTTGCTTTAAAATTGACCATATACACAAACCAATTGTTTTAGACCTCAAAACGTGTATTTCCATCATTTTGACCACACACAGATAGACAGACTGAAAAGACCACTTTTAAGAACTAAAAACGTATTTGAAAAATTTCTACTAAAATTCGATATTTAAAGAAACTATTTTTGGAATATGTCAAATTTTTGCTCAATATCGAAATCAAAATTCGTGGATCAAATCTCAATCAATTATTACCATATTAAATTTAATAATGATTTATAAAAGAAAAATTGTATTATTCATTTAAACTAAATGAGAGATTAAAATTTTTGTTAAAGAATTAAATATTTAAATGTGATAATCAAACAAACACACACACATATATATAGACTACGTATATATGGAATTTTATATACATATATTTACAAAATTTATTTATGGAGAGGGAATAAAAAGATCAAATACAACACGTCATCAATGTTATCACTAATTATATTGAATTAAGAGTTTAGTCTATAATTATTTAGGTTGAGAAGATAAGTAAGAGAGAGCAAGCTAATTATGAGGAGAAATAGATAAATAAATAAATATCCCAAGCATTTACCTTTACCTTCTAAATGACTAATTGTTTTTCATGGGAAGACAGACAAACATTATTTTAATTTTCAGCAGAAAATCTTGTTAGTCATTTAACGCCCCCGTTCGTTCTTTTATTATTCAAATAAAATTCCAATTTCGTTTTCTTAATATTGATGATGTCATTTTATCGTGAGATGATTAACCAATTTCTTATTAATAGTGCAAAAAAAATATTATTAGTTCCGTTAAAATAAAAGGTAAGAGAATTTGAAGAATAATCACAATAAAAAAAAAAATTCAACCTCCCCGTCCTGTTTTTTGATTAACGTAAAAAAATACTCTGGGCTCCATAAATTAAATTTTCTCTTCTTGTTTAGGAGCATTTTTATATTTCTTACCGTTATATAGGCCTATGTGGATGAAGTATTTATTTCGAGACTTTGATGGAAATACACGTTTTGAGTCCAAAAATTGTCACTCTGAGTATCTGTGTGTAGTCAAAATAGAGAAAGAAGGAAATGAGCTACGAGGTTGAAATTTTATATTTAAGATAAGTACAGTGCGGGTCAATATTAAGTCCCACCCATGCCTTTTTTAATTTTGATTATTTCATTGAATTAAAAAAAAAAATAAAAAAAGATTTTAAAAATGCTTTTATCTAAATTGAACCAATAAAGAGAGAAATGGGGTGATATTTTGACTTAATTTTCTTAAGCTTAAAATTTTTTAATTTTTTGACTTAAAAAAATTAAAAAGCGTGGGGCGCTTCGAATGATTCCGAGGCTCGCGTCCCCACGCTTTTATTTTAAGTCATAAATATTAAAAAATTTTAACAAGAACAATTAAATTATTTCTTTCTTATTTCTCTTTTTAGTTCAATTTAAATAAAAGCATTTTTTTAAAAATCTTTTTTTTTATTTTATTTTTATTTTAAGCTTTTTAGTCTTTTAGTCTTATCAAAAATCATCAATATGATAAAGTACCACATTAGTTTGGCCTGTATTGATTTGGTTCAATTGAAAAAATTATTCATTATCATAAAAAACTGACTCGTAAATATCAAAATTCAAAACTATAGTTAATAGGGCCTTATTTGCGTGAGGCTTCAAATAAAGTACCACATTAGTTTGGTCTATTTTGATCAAAACCACCATATAGTGGCGTCATCAAAAATGACTCTTAAGTATTACATTTCACACCTCTAGCCCATCGGGAAGTCTTTTGAAATTACATTAATTCGCGAAGGGTTTCAAATAAAGTACCACATTAGTTTGGTCTATTTTGATCAAAAACCACCATATAGTGGCGTCATCAAAAATGACTCTTAAATATTACATTTCACACCTCTAGCCCATCGGGAAGTCTTTTGAAATTACATTAATTCACGAAGGGTTTCAAATAAAGTACCCCATTAGTTTGGTCCATTTTGGTAAAACCAAACTCACAATTTGCGTCATCAAAAATGACTCTTAAATATCAAATTTCACACCTCTAGCTCATCGGGAAGTGTCCTTAACAAAGCCATAAAGTTGGTGACCTTGAAAGAGTAAGTTAAATAAAGAGCATTTAAAAAAAAAAGAAAATCTTTACTGTACATTTTCTAGGTTTACCATTAAAGTTTCCATTAAAAAATTTATAATATTTTTTTTTAAAACAATGAAATAATCACAAGTAGAAAACGCATGGATGGGACTTAATATTGTCCCTCACTGTACCTCCCTGAGGCGTGAAAATAAGCTTTTGAATAAAATACGCCAAAAAATATATTTTCTCAAAATTCCCTTCAACGATTTTGGTTAAAATTCAAAAATCAATTATTTTTTAGATGCTCTTTAAAATGTATATTCTCATTTTGTAGACAAAATTGTTTAAAGCACACTTTTCTCTTGTACAGTGAACGCCACAATTTAGTCCCCACCTGATAGCTAGAGCCTTAAGTATATGGTATGGTCAAGGACAGATACAAGGGGGGGGGTAAAGGGGGTAATTACCCTCCCCCCCCGAGATTTGAAAAAAATACTTTTTTCGAAAAAAAAAAATTATTTTTAAGGTAAATTAAAAATTAATACTTAAAAATTTTATTTGTATTTATATTCTGGAAAACAAGTAGATGCGCCTTCAAACTACGGAAATTAAGAAAAATTTGTATGCTGTGCGATCACTCACCCAGATTACCAGTATATGATGTATAATGAAATAATTTTAATGACCGAAAAGGTAAAACGTAAAATCTGGTACAGATGATTTCATTTTACCTTTTCAAATTTCAACTATATACCATTTACTTAAGGCTCTAGCTATCAGGTGGGGACTAAATTGGGGCGCTCACTGTACTTCATAGGAAAGAATAGGCCTTGGTAACAAAAAATAAATATTTTTCTATGTTTATAAATTTGTATTTACTGTATTATAATTCTAATCTACTGCCGGAAATTAAATATATGACGACACAAAAAAAAATCTGGCGTGACAGAACTTTGAATTACCAAAAATAAAAGATATTTGTGTAGAACGCGATTTATATTGCCAAAACCCACGACTTATTGACGAGGCATTTGAAGCAGTCGGAGATTGGAGGACGCATATTCTAACCACGAGTTACCCAAGCTAGGACATATCTTTGAGTAGACAACCAACCAACTATATTTTTTTATTTTTTCCAACAAATTTCTTTGCATTGGTTTTGAATATAAGTAAAATAGAAAAAATGTCAAGTTAAATACTTTTTAAAGGAGCGAGGGGATGACGCTATTTTCTTTCCACAAAAAAGTCATCAATGACTTTTTGTGTGTCGTATCGTGAAATCATTAAAATAAAATAAGGATTTTTCCTCCATTTTATCTTTACAATTTATTTCTTATCTATTACAATTAAAGCTTTTATGGCTGTAGTTTTGGCCCCAGATATAAGCCATCCTCAGTCTTGTTTTTTTAATTTCTTTTAGGACTTTTTCGGCATCTGAGGCCATTTAGACCCCGTCCCTATTTATTTCAACCCAATTAAAATTTGTTTGCCTGGGCCGGGAAACGAACTCTCAACCTCTAGCCATTGTTCAAGGGCTTCTTCCTCAGAGTCTGCTCCTTTAACAGCGACTATCTGCCTGCTCTAAGGAACGATTCCATTTATGCAAATCAACAGATATTTAGTGTGTCTTGGGTCCGACCGAATCAGAATTTTCAGCCGAAACCGAATTTCGGCCTCAATTTTAGTTTCAGCCGAAACCGTAACTTGTTTTAAACTTTTTCTTAAAATTTCCTTTTTATTACAAAAATTCATATCATTTTGCCTTTTTTTTTTAGAAAATTTTCCCTCGTTACTCAAATAATCACTCCACCTTTTTTCTTTTGGCCTTTTCTTTAGTGCGAATCTCATTCGACGCTCTTTTTTTTAGTGTGCGAGTCTCATCCCATTCCCAAACTGAGGTTTCGGCTGGTTCGGTCCGTTCCTAGTGTTGTTGCTTCAATAATTGCTAGCTAGCTCTGAGGATAGTCAAAACGTCTGTTAAGGGATTTAATTTGTATAAAACAGTGGTTCCCAACCTGGGGGCGATCGCCCCCAAGGGGGCGATTTGGATTTTCAGAGGGGCGATAAATAAGCGGGGGGCGATTGGGGGGCGATGACTATTCAAAGGGAGAAAAATTATTAGTTTACTAAAATTTAAAAAAATAAAAATCAAAGAGAAAAATCTCCTATTTACAGGATAGTCAGGATAGAAGAGGACAAAATATTATCTTAAAAAGAAGATAATTCCAATCCAGAATTGAAACGTCACTTTTAGCTCAAATCCTAAATTTCAATTAAAAAAAATCATTTTCTTGAATTTTTTTTTCCTCTGGGGCCCGGGCCCTTTAAGCTCAAATCAAGTTTGATCTTTTTCACGACTCAGGATAGCTAAAAACGCAGGTTTCAGTGGCTAATTTTCAAAAAAATTTCCATATCCACAGGTTCCCCCGGAATTCCTCTGTCCAGATCTGGCCTCGATAAATTAAAACTTTGTAACTCTTTGTTTAGGAAATTTTGAAAAAATTTTAAATAACTTTATTTAAATAAATATTGTAAGCTATGTATAACTATTTCAAAAGTTGTGTCAAAAACTGTAAAAAAGTGTTGGCATGAAGGCCACAATAGCCTTTTACATACTAAAAAAAGAAAACTTTAAGTTTTTTTTTTTTGGGAGTGGGGGCCGTATTACTAAGTAGCCCCGGGGCCCGTCAAGTCTGTCTGCGGCCCTGTATATAGGCCTACGGTAATAAAATTGTTTAAAATAATAAAACTGCTTTATTATTTACACTTTACTTCAAATTAAAATTAGGCATACAATGAAAATGTAAAGGGGGGCGATAGGTGTTAGTCATCCTCCAGAAAGGGGCGGTGGGCCAAAAAAGGTTGGGAACCACTGGTATAAAACAATAGAATAAAATTGTTTTTTCTATTCGTTAATCCCAATATTTGTATTGTACTAGTTACAAATACAGAAGGGTGTCTGTCTCTTTAAAAATGAGCAGTCAAGAGTTGGATGCCATTTTTGTCTATTAATTTTTATGTAAAAATATTGGCCGATGACTTTTGAATTTATTTCCTGTGAATCTTGCATTAAACATTTATTTATTTATGCATCAAAGAAGAGACAAAAAAGATGATGAATGAGTCTTATCTTCCTCTCAGTCTCTGGGAAGTGAAATTTTTATAATTTTTTTTTTCCAAAAAGAGAGAGAAGAGAAGAAAGAATTCACAAGAGAGAGAAAGAGAGAGAAAATGGAAGCATTTAGTTTTTCCACGCGATATTCTCTATCTCTAAAATGATAACTTGATAATAATTAAAAGATAAAAAGAAAATATCGAAGAAGTTCTCTTTGAAGATTTTTAGATTTAATTAAATAATTAAATGTATTTTGTTTTAAAAACGAGAGAGCGAGAGAGAGAGAGAGAGAGAGAGAGAGAGAGAGACAAAAGAGAAGATAATTAAAGATTCTCTCTTCTCTCTTTAAGACATTTTGCTAATTATCATCTCCATTTATCTAATTAATTAATTAATTAATTCTGGGATAAAAAATTTGAGACTGATGTGACCATCATTTCGAACATGAAATTTCTATTGTGACGTCAGAAGGTGCTAAAAGTGGGTGCAACACTTTAGATCCCCAAATGAGTATTTTATTAAAAACATTATCTCTTACTCCCTCTGCCCCGAAATTCACGATTTTTTTCTTGTTTATTAAAAGGCCTAAGTGTCCATTTTCTTAAAAAATATAAGATTAAAAAACTCTATAAAGTTTATATAGAAAAATATCAATTCCTAGAGACCGAGGAGATAAGATTCATCATTTTCTTTTGTCTATTCTTTGATAAACAAATACATTTTTGATAATTTTGATTAAATGCAAGATTCACAGGAAATCATTATTTAAAAAAAATAAATATTTTTTTTTTATGAAATTTTGTAATTTTTTTGTTTATTCGAAAAAATAGATAAATAGATAGATAATAAAAAATACTCCCGCCCTCCCAAATTAATTGCTACATTTGAATATTTTTCTAATGATTATTTGTATGGTGATGATTTTAAATATTTTCCAGAGATTTTAGATTGATAGGGTATCACTCATTAATATTAGAATTGACAAGTAGTGCCTTTTTATTAAGTAGAGCATCTATGCCCAACTAGTTTCAAAATGATGCTTTGAAAAAATTTGTCCCAAAATAAATGATACATTTATGAAAAAAAAAATTAGAAAAAAAAAGAAACAATTTGTAAAATAATACTGTAATTGTGAACTACAATACTTTTAATGAGCCAGATATGTATTTGTATTATTAAACTAGCGAAGCGCCCCCCTGAACGCCCCGCCAGCTAGTTCGGGCCCGCCTGCGGCGAACCCTCGTCTTTTTTTTCTCACACTTTTTTTCTCATTCACACTCACACACACATTCACACTGTCTTTTCGGCAACTCAGAGCATATAAGACATTTACGATATCCGTTATTGATTAATATACATATATTGGGGGCCCAGGCATTCTTATTTAAGCCATTTGGTATCCAATTGGCTTAAATAAAATCATCGGACTGCCTGGTGTCCGAACCCGCGTTTTTTGGTATACGAGGTTAGCACGCTAAACCATACACCAAGCCCGAGGGCTCGCCTTTTCTTTTTTTTAATTATGAAAATAAAATTATTATTATTCCATTCCAATTCAGTGGCTCCTTGAGGATTTTTTTACATTCATAGAATACACAAGTGCAAAAAATACATAAATATTTCTCTATACTTTTACTATGGGGGAAATCGTAACTTTAGGAATCAATAACTCGAAAAGTTATAAGAATTTCGGGATGAAAATAATTTTCCTGTAATCCCTAGAAGATCCTCTTTATGCATAAAAAATTTCGTTTTGATATTCCAACGGAAAGTTGCCTAAATAGAGCGAGACAGACAGACAGATGGACATTTGCAAATTATATAAATAGATGCCTGATACGAGTTGACTGAAAAATTGCGGCACTTGATTAAGAAAAGGTAGGCGGGCTCGAGCCAGCTGGGGGGAGGTCCAAGACTGCTATGTATACATCTAAGCAACTTTAACAATTTATCGTCCGATGCGTTCCCAAAACGTCGTTGAAATTTAACTAAGAATTTTTATTCCATGCTGGCTGGCTGCCTGAATCATCCTGCTCCTGTGGGAGTAAATAGTAAGGATACAATTTTCAAAATTCAACACAGGCGTATTTAATTTGGCAATAAAAGATGTTAATTTTGTGAATAGCTTGCAATATAGAATATATCGGGATTCACCCTCTTCTAATTTACATTTTTTTTAACCCTATTAAAAAATCCAATTTTTTTTTGATGATACGCAAAGAAATTCGTAAAAAATAAAAAAATGGTTGCTAATCTTCTGTTCCCTTGGGTTACTCAACTCTCTTAGCTTGGGTAGCTCGTGATTAAAGATATATGTATCCTCCAAATCCTTTTAACTGGAGATTAAATTGCGAATTCCATTGGGTGGTCTTTAAATATCGTTAAGTAGGGGGGTGAGGAGGGGGATTGTTTTATTGTATACTTATGCAATAGATAGCCGCCGAGAGGGGACAGTAACCCCGGGGTCAAATACCGATAATTATAATCTCTCGACCGCTCTGATTAAATTCGGATGGGTTACCGTTAAATAAAGATGAAAATTAAAAAAATAAAATAAAGATGACGTCATAGGTTATTGTCTCTTGTTATATATTGTTTTCAATTTCATTGATTCTGTTTATGTTTATGTTCTATTTTTAATCACTCTCTCTCTCTCTCTCTCTCTTTTTCTCTTTCTAAAAATATATAACGGAGAAAAGAAAGGAGTCAATGTCATTGCGAGGGGGAGAGAGAGAGAGAGAGAGAGGCTCAATGTTATTGGAACAGAGTATACGTGGTGGGAGCGTGGGAACTGAGAGGCGCTGTTGCCACATCGGGCCAAGGTCGTTAGCACCTCCTTCCCTCCCCGCCCCTCTCCCTCTCCATTTCACTCACTCACTCACTCCCGGGCTGTTCCAGGCGCCACACAGACAGAGGAGAGAGAGAGAGAGAACACACACAAACATTCTCCCCTCCCCCTCTATGTATGTGATGCATAAAAAAAAAAATAATAAAATTAAATGCTATTTAAAAAAAAAGGTTCGGTCACGTGTCTAAAAATATTTAAAATGACGTTGCCACCACAGATTAAAAATATATTTGAAATAAAAATAACAATATATTTTGAATAGATTCGTATTTAGGTATGCCAGAGTCTTTTCAGAGATATAAGCAATTAAATATAACACATCAAAAGAGTTGAACTCGGATTTCTCATTTGCTACACCAGTGGTTCCCAACCTGGAGGCGATCGCCCCCAAGTGGGCGATTTGGGATATCAGGGGGGCGATAAATAAGCGGGGGGTGATGAGTATTCAAAAGGGGAAAAATTATTAGAGTTAACTAAAATTTAAAAGAATTAATCAAAGAGAAAAATCTCCTATTTACAGGATGGTCAGGAAAGAAGAGGAAAAAATATTGACATAAAAATAAAATAGTCTGAAGATAATTCTAATCTAGAATTGAAACGTCCCAATCTAGAATTGATTAATAACACTAGTCGACAAGGTTTTTTTCACAAGATATCTGATTAGTGAACCTAGTGCATTTTTTCACCCTGAATTCAGATATGTAGTTAGAATTTTTCCATCAGGCACAGTTTTAGAGATATAGAGCAAAATAGATTTTAGTCGAAAATGGGCTCTAAAACGGCTTTTATTTAGAATGTTCAAATTATTTTTAACGCCGCACCCCGTCAAATTATGCAGATAGTTAGAATACATACAAATTTTAAGTTTCATCCCAATCGGAGGTCATTTAGACGTGCTAAAAACGGCTTAAAGTTTCAAAAAATCGAAATTTTCAAGATTTTTTTTGCTTTGGTCACCCCTAATACAATTTTAGATACCCCTGAATGCAAAACACATATATGTACGATATTCTATAGTTCTTTGGCTTTCTAAAAATCATTCATTCATAAAAATCTGCTAATTATTAACGAAATTATTAACAAAAACGTCAGCAAAGAAAAAACACAAGTACACTCACTGGACGAAAAAACTGGACCTCTTGTTCTTTTAGAAGTATAAAGAAAGATATGAGATTCAAAAAATATTTTTTTTTAATAATATATAATAAAGTTAGTGCCCGTGACTCGATGCTCAGAGAGGATACATTAGCTTCTCGTGGATAGGGTTCGCTTTTTAATTCAATTGAAGTCCATTTTTTTTCGTCCAGTGAGTGTACTTGTGTTTTTTCTTTGCTGACGTTTTTGTTAATAATTTCGTTAATAATTAGCAGATTTTTATGAATGAATGATTTTTAGAAAGCCAAAGAACTATAGAATATCGTACATATATGTGTTTTGCATTCAGGGGTATCTAAAATTGTATTAGGGGTGACCAAAGCAAAAAAAATCTTGAAAATTTCGATTTTTTGAAACTTTAAGCCGTTTTTAGCACGTCTAAATGACCTCCGATTGGGATGAAACTTAAAATTTATATGTATTCTAACTATCTGCATAATTTGACGGGGTGCGGCGTTAAAAATAATTTGAACATTCTAAATAAAAGCCGTTTTAGAGCCCATTTTCGACTAAAATCTATTTTGCTCTATATCTCTAAAACTGTGCCTGATGGAAAAATTCTAACTACATATCTGAATTCAGGGTGAAAAATACTTCTAGAATTTCATATCTTCATTCTTGTG
The DNA here is from genome assembly GCA_023213315.1 of Euborellia annulipes. Lineage (NCBI taxonomy): Eukaryota > Metazoa > Arthropoda > Insecta > Dermaptera > Anisolabididae > Euborellia > Euborellia annulipes. Next base: position 40,887 of record JAKCPI010004158.1, read on the forward strand.
AAAGAAAAAAAGTTCATTTTTGTCGACTAGTGTAATTTTTGTCATTTTTCTTTTTATTAAATAAAGATTGACCGAAAAAAGTTCCATTTTTCTTATTTTCTTCATAAAAATAAAATTATTATTAGATTTTTAAAAGGGCACGCCAGGAAAGAAATCAGACAAAAATTTATTCAATCTTTATATAATTTTACTAACTACCAATTGTCCTGAGGAAGGATGCAATTTGCGGCCGAAACGTC